>JAKKIK010000409.1:0-32190 GCA_024500135.1 Heterodera carotae
TTATAACTTTTTAGTGAAATGTCTAATCTTTTAGCTTCTGCTTATTCATATCTTCCAAACATATAGAGCTTTCTAATGATAGCAAAATTTTTATTTTTTATAGGCTAAGAAAAAAGTTATGAGGTCCTAAAGTCGCCCGCACTGAAACGGCCGGCACTGAAACGTCCTGCTCCGAATAAATCATATTTATTTCTTTATTTTTTAATTAATTTTTTCGGTCTCCTTTTTCACCTTTTTTTCTTTTTGGTCTTCTTTTATATCAGCCTTTTTCTTTACAGCTTTTCCCTTTTCCTCAATTGCTTTTTCCTCTTCTTTTTTGCCTGCCTCTCTTTTTTCCTCTTTCTTTTTCTCTTCAACTCTCTTTTTCTCAATTTCCTTTTCCTCTCCTTTTTTGCCTGCCTCTCTTTTTTCCTCTTTCTTTTTCTCTTCAACTCTCTTTTTCTCAATTTCCTTTTCCTCTCTCTGTTTGTCTGCTGGCTTCCTTTCCTCCCCCCTCTTTTCTTCCTCCTTTTTTGCCTCTTTCTTTTTGTCTTCGACTCTCTTCTCCTCAATTGCCTTCTTTTCCCCCTCTTTCTTTTTCTCAACGACTCCTCTTTTTTCCTCCTCTTCCTTTTTCTCAATTGCCTTTTTCTCTCTCTGTTTGTCTGCTCGCTTCCTCTCCTCCCTCCTCTTTTCTTCCTCCTTCTTTGCCTCCTTCTTTTTCTCTTCGACTCTCTTTTGCTCAATTACCTTCCTTTCCTCCTCTTTCTTTTTCTCTTCAGCCCTCTTTTCATCTCTTTTCTTCTTTTCCTCAATAATTGCTTTTTCCTCCTTTTTCTTCTTTTCCTCCTCCTCTTTTTTTTTCTCTTCCGCTCTCTTTTCTCTTTGCCTCATTTCTTCCGTTTTCTTTTCTTCCTCTTTCTCTTCCTCCTCCCACTCTCCCTCATCATCTCCACTTTCTTCCTCTTCTGTCACATATTCATATGTCCATTCATCTTCATCATCGTCATCAGCCGCTGTCGTCGTTCGGTGTAAATCGAACGAAAATTTTCGCTAAAATTTAATTTAATTAAATTAATTTTTTGTTAAAAATAATTGGGAATTTAAATTTTTAAAACCAAAATTAAAATAGTAACAACGTTATATTTTTACCGTCGTTGTCATTTCATTTTGTTTTCGCAGCTAACACTGTTAACGTCTCATTGGAGAAGAAGCATTTAATTACTGTATTAAACCAAAAAAATTTAAAAAAAAATTCAAACAATTTCAAAAAAGGTGAGTTTGGCAATAAACAACGCCTGCGGGGATGGCGGACGGAGGGGGGGGGGGGGAGGGGGAACATTCCATTCCATTCCAACCGTATGATCGACCCCACGGGCGGTTTCCGGCGGAAATCTCCCGAGGGGATGCGCCCGCCTCTGGAACCACTCACTAATCGATCAATGAAAAAGGGGGATAGAGTTCGATTTGGCTTTCCGTCTTCCACACATTAAGCCGCATCCTCGAGGCATTTTTTTTGAAAAACTTTAGTTTTCTCTCTAATATAAGCTCCCCTCCCCCCTTGCTATTTGAAGCCCCACTATAATAGAAGCCCTCCCCTCTAAGGAGTATTGAAAAATGCCAGCCAGGGGGGTTTCTATTAGAGGAAACACGGCTTTTATGCATACAAACAGCATCCCAATTTGGTTGTTCCCCA
This sequence comes from Heterodera carotae, assembly GCA_024500135.1. Taxonomy (NCBI): domain Eukaryota; kingdom Metazoa; phylum Nematoda; class Chromadorea; order Rhabditida; family Heteroderidae; genus Heterodera; species Heterodera carotae. The sequence continues at coordinate 1,676 of JAKKIK010000409.1, forward strand.
TAGGTGCCTTATTTGGTTTATTGAAAAATTGTTTTATGTCATCTCACCAAGCTGTTTTGACTTGTGAATGAAAATTGTGCTCGGAAGCCGCCCTCGGGGGACACAAATTTCGAATTTTATGTTCAAAAAGCTCTCTCTCTCTCTCTCTCTCCCACCTTTGACTGCTGTCATGCACTTTTTCACACTTTTATTACATCTCTCTCCCTCCCTTTCTCTCTCTCTCTCTCTGTGTTGCCTCCACATTTTGGGGCACTTTTATTCCCGCCAAGAAGGGGGGAACGGACGGAGGACAGTTGGCACTCCGAGTCAATCAGTCAAAACGCCTCGAGGGATAAAAAGGCCGGATCACCGGTGGCGGCGGGTAGCACAGACATAAACGAAACAACAAAAAAAAAAGGGATTCAATCATTTTAAAATGGGTGGCGGTTTTCTAAAAATTGCTGCTGCTGTCAAATTTTATGGGGGTAAATATAATCGGCAGGGATATGCCAAAGCTAAAGCCGGCCGTTTGGGGCATAGGCCCCCAATGTTTTGGCCCCATAATCAAGGCCCAATTTGTTTGGAGAATTTACTGGTTAATTGACACGCCTTTTGTCTGCATGATTAGTAATGCGCTTACTTTTGCCCACAAATACTTATTTTTTAGGGGCCAAAATAACATATTTAAAAATTTTTGTTTGCTAAAACGAAGTCTTGCCCAAACGAACAAAATGCCAAACAACAAAAAAGTGTCTCATTTATTTGAATGATATGAATGGAACATGGAATAGAACGCAAACAAGCAAGCGGGCACACGTGTACAATACTCTGTTGTATTGTCAAGATGTGAGAATTGGACAAAAATACGGCATTATAACCAAGGGATGTGCCAACAATCGTTCATTTTATTTTTGGCAAAATCATGATAAGCATTTTGATCGTATTGTGAAATGTCTGCCTCGGCACACATCCCTGGTAAGCCCAAAAATACGAGTCATGCATGATTAGTGTTGTGAAATTTGAAAATCGTTGCGAAAATCTCATCCGATTACAGTACATCTCTTATATTAGAGTCCCCCTTCCAAACCAATTTGAGAGGAGTTGAAAATAAATCCCCCCCCCCCTCTAATTCAGTGTTCTCTTCCTGATGTGCCATCCTTTGAGGGGGATGAAAAAGAGCCCCGGGGGTCTCTAATATAAGAATGTTTAGTGATGACACGAAATGACTTTGCCGTAGCTGATCAGAGACGCTTGTACTGGCCCATGTACGTCTTGCAGTTGGTACAGTAATGTTCACAGTCCTGACAGTCGTCCATGCAGAACGGGAGCAGACAGCAGCCCAACCAGCAACTGCAATTAAAATTGAAAATGTTTATTTAATTATTAAATAAATAACATTTTAAATAAAAACCATCCCTTAGCTTTTGGACCATTTTCGTTGGCAACAAAATTTTACTAATTTGATAACATTTGAAATTTTTACCTAGACATAGATCAAAAAAGTTATACCGTAATTCCAATATTAAAATGACCCCCTCTAATATAAGCTCCCTATCCCGCGGGCGGGGTTAAAAAAATAGAGTCCCATGGGGCTAATAGAATCTCATGGGGCTCTAATATAGGAAATTCAAACCCTGAAATTTTCATTTTGTAAGTACCTTAATCGCTTAAATTTTGCTTACTCTTAACTTCGATAGAAAACCTTTAGAAAAATTTTGCAGCATTTGGTTGAAGAAAAAAAAATTATTATGCAATTTCCTTTTATGGACGCGCCGCCTAAACTCAATTGAGCCAAAGTAGAAATGTCAACAAAGCGAAACAAAACTGAGAATATGCAAAAAAAAACGAAATAAAATCCGTAGCTTTTATAGTAAAAATTTTTAACACAACCTTGGGGTTATTATTTCAATACCCCTTCGATGGAGGGGGGGGGGGGGTTTATTTAGTGTGGGAGGGGGGGGGGGGGTAATTGGTGTGGGTGGATGAGGGGTATTAATTAAAAGGGGGGGGGTCAATTGGAGTGGGAGGCAAGGTCGTATCTAGGGGGGGAGGGAGGGGGGGGGGGGTATTTTGGGTAAACCAAAAAATTCCCACCCAAAAAAAGGCACTTCTAAGGAATTTGAGATTTCCCCAGCCAGTACTTGCCCCCCCCAAGTACCCCAGGGAGGGGGGGATTCAATTAAAGAGGGCAATTATAATAGGAAAATATTTTTTTTTGCTTACCCAAACACAAGACAACCACCGAACAGCAGCCAAGTGAGCAGTCCAGCGGAATATTTGACCTTGGTCAGCACCTGCTGGCGACAGTTCGGGCAAGTTGCCTTTAAAAGTTATGAAAATATAAGATGGAATTTTCAAATAAAAAACCCCCAATAATTCAAAAAAAAATTTTTTCACACATTTTGGGGTCGAGGTCCCCACTGGGACTGGCCACCATCCGCCACGTACACATAAGTGGTTGTGTTGCCGCCACCTGCACCAGCATTGTTAGGCGGTTGGACATGGGCATGCTGCGGGTTGGCCATGTTTGGCTGATAAGCGGCGGCACCTGAACGCGCCCAAATTGTCGGATGATTTATACATTCATTTTCCGCCAAAATATTTATATTTTGTTAACAGTACGTATGTGTTTTCTTTAATAGAACCTCGATGAAGGGGAGCGGGTGGGGGGTTCTATTTTCAATACCCGCTCAAATGGGGGGATTCTATTCGAGGGGGGGGGGAGGGTCAAATAGAATGAGTGGAGAGGGGAGGGGTGGAGGAAATACGGTATTAGATTCAATTCTTGCCTTGATCAGGAACATTCGGATCGGGATAGGCTGGGTACTTTTGGGCATCGTCTTAATAAAATTTATTTAAAAATAGATTTCGACATTATGTAAATTGCCTACCATAAGGAGGAGGCGCATTCGGATGCTGATGACTCATTTTGTTGCAATTTGCGTTAAAATTTAAAATTTAATTTAAAAGGCTAAACTTTTCAGTTAATGAATGACCTGAGTTTGAAAACGGGAACGTGATTTCATGATTGATGGGAACCTACGGGAATAAAACCCCATTTTGACCGGGATTCATGACCCGGTATTATCTTCAAAGGAAAACGGGCCTGGGATGGCAGGAAAAGCCTGGAGGACCCCTGGAAACCCGATGGAAAACCAGGAAAATCCCGGCAGGACCCCGGGAAAATCCTGACAGGATCCCGAGAAGACACTAAGGAAATCCCGGCGGGAAACCAGGAAAGTCCCAGCAGGATCCCGGGAAACCCCGGTAGAAGACACTAGGGAAACCCCGGCAGAACATCAGTAAAATCCCGTCGGATGGGCCCGGTCCCGTTCGATCTCTAACAAATGCAATGCTAACACAAAAATGAAGGAAGAGGATCCTATGTGAAGAGCAACAGCAGTGCCTTAAGCGGCCACAAAAATGTTTATATATTTCAAAATATTTGCGTGTGTCTGACCCTTCGTCAAGACAAATAATACGTCAAACTTATAAGGCCTATAGGGACGAGGGCGGGACGAGACATTTAAGGAGAGGCTATAGGGACGAGGGCGGGACGAGACATTTAAGGCTACATATAGGGACGAGAGGGCGACGACGAGGGTGAATCAGCCTCTTCATTTCTGTCAGTTTCAGTGAATGAACGAATGAATAAATGAAAATGAATGGTGTCAGCACAAATTCTTTTCTCCCCTACATATACATACGTCGATCTTTTTTTTTTGTGGTTGTCCCCCCAATACATAACAGGACGCAAAACAAATACATTTTTTGTTGGGCGGCCGACGGCTCACCCCAAGGGCCGCTCCCCGCCCCCGCCCCCCAATGTCACAATGCATTGATTTTGGCTTGTAAATGCAATGATGGGATGGATAGATAGATAGAGAGAGATAATGGAGAGGCGAACGAACCAACGAAGGCTGCTGCTGGGAAAGAGATAAAAGGGAAAAGCCACCAACAAAAGTGGGGGCGGCAAAGCACAATGGCGCGAAAGAGAGCAAGAGAGAGTGAGAGATGAGTGAGAGACAAGAGAGAGATAGAGAGAGACAGATAGAGAGAGATAGAGCCATGTGGATTTGGCATGACGAAAAAGCTTATATCCGCTTCCTGGCCGGGCTTTATCCGCTTCCTGGCCGGGCTTTATCCGCTTCCTGGCCGGGCTTTATCCGCTTCCTGGCCGGGCTTTATCCGCTTCCTGGCCGGGCTTTATCCGTTCAAACAGGCCGTTACTTTACCCCAAGACAGTCCGGAATTTGTTATAGCTCAGGATAAGCTGGTCATTCTCACCTCAACCTTGTAACAGCTGATTGGTTCCTTCACCACAGAAGGGGTGGGTCTAACAAAGCCTGTCCTTAGACAGGCTGAGTCTTGGTGTCTTTTGGCAATTTTCTTGGCACACCGAATCGCTCCAAAAACAACCAGGAACGGATTAGAGATCGACATAGGAATCAGGGTTCCGTACAAGATTTAATGGATCCTGTCCATTTTAAAATCTTGCGGACTGTCATGTAAAGTTTTTTTACCAATCCTGGTGCAGGATCCGAAATTTAGTTTTGGTGCAGCGTATTTGTTTTGGATTTTGAAATACTTGGACATAATGCCAAACATTAAATTTATCTTTTCTTTAAAAAACCTAACAAAATTTTTGAAAACCGGCGTTTGTAAATTTTTTGACAACAGGATGATTAACAGGCATTAACAAGATTAATTATGAGATCCTTCTCCTGTAAAATTTTAAAAAGAATTACACATATATACATAAATTCTTGCCGGCCTAAATTACATATTTTTTTTTTAGACAAAAAAACTTCCCGAATAATTATGTGCCGTCTTCATGCTTTGGAAAGTGTGCCGAGCATGAGCAGCAGCAGCTCATCACCATCAGTGCAACAACAACACCAAGCAGCTTCGGCGTCCTCCTCTTCGATGCAGCCACTGCTTACGCGGTTTGGCAAAGATTTCGCCGCCGGCGCGGTAGCCGCCTGTGTGGCCAAAACGGTGATTGCGCCGGTGGAGCGCGTGAAACTGATCCTACAGGTGGGCGATTGTTGTTTTTTTTTGTAAAGAAAACTGAGGACAAAATTTTTATTAGTCCCTCTCCCCCAATTCACAAAATTAGTTGGTTTGAATTCAAAACTCCAAAATTACAGCTACGCATTAAGTCTGCTTACCCAAGCCTAACCACGCCCTTTAAAACTGGGAAGAATTATTGATGAATTTTCGGATAGTTCGTGTTCGGGGGACCCAGGGTTGGGGAACTGTTGCAAATCTTATACTAGAAAAATTGTTAGTTTTTTTTGCCTGACGAACCAAGAACTGAATTGCTATTAAATCTACCAAAATAAGTTTTTCGCCCGGATTGCAAAAGTGGAAAATTTTTTTTTTAGCTCCAATCCGCCCAGAAAACAATAGCCGTTTCGTCCCGCTACAGCGGCATGGTCGACTGTTTTGTACGGCTGCCCCGCGAGCAGGGATTTTGCTCTTTTTGGCGTGGCAATGTATCCAATGTGGCCCGAGCGGCCAGTCAGGCAGGTGCCACTATTCATTGAATTGGTCAATCAATACTTACATAATTTTATTTGAGGTGGGATTTAAAAAACGGGATTATACACCGGGAAAGCCAGTGTTTTTTTTAAAGATGGGGACCAGGATTCAAATCCTTTTTTTGGCCGGGAATCCGGAGAAAATATAACTTCTGACCGGGAATCAAAAAAATTGAACCGGGATTAAATTCCTTTTTTACCAGGACCACAGTTTTCCAAAAAAAAAAAAACCGGGACCCCGGTTAGGATTTATTTTTGAACCCTTATAACTCGAATATTTTTTCCGCACGTCTTTAGGAGTCGCTTGGCATGGCTTTCAAGGAGTTGTTCAAGCGCTGGTGTGTGGTTGATTCTGATCGGACTGACAATTATCTTCGCTTTGTTGCCGGTTGGCAGGCAATTGTTTGGTTGCCATTTGTATATGCTTTTTCAAAAAGGCAACTTGTTGGCTGGAGGCCTTGCCGGCAGTGCCACTTTCTTCGTCATTTATCCGCTCGACTTTTCGCGCACTCGGCTTGCAGTCGACATGGGCAAAGGTTTTTTTTGTTTGTTGTTAGTTGGACAAAACGATAACTGACTAAATTTTTGGCTACACTTTTTTTGTTGATCAGCCAATTTGTGCCAAACTTTAAAGATGCCAATATCAGTTTTCCCATAATTTTAATCGCTTTGCTTCTTCAAACGTTTACTAGTAAAAGTTTTTCTCTTGCCTAAATCGGTGTTTCTTTTTTTTTTACAGACGCTGCCACCCGCGAATTCAAAGGCCTCGTCGACTGTTTCGTAAAAATTGCCAGACACGACGGCGTCCTTGGGCTCTACAGGTAAAAAGAAAATTGAAAAAAAATTGTAGGAGGTTTCCCTATTATTCAGGGTCTTCCACAAATTAGGTTTTTTTTTTAGAATTTCCAGCGATTTTCCTGCGACTTCGCCTCCACATTTTTTTAACTGATTTTTTTTTCCAGGGGCTTCCTTCCTTCGCTGGTTTATATTTTCCTCTATCGGTCCGTATACTACGGGCTTTTCGACTCGTTCAAAGTGTTTGTAGCAACGACGGACAACAAAAGCGACGCCGCCGACGGCGGCAGGGAAAATGTGTCATTTTTGGCCGCCTTTGGCATTGGCCAAGTGATTTTTATATCCGAATAAATAAAATTATACTAAATCGGGATTTTAAATTCTGATTTTGGGGCACGAATTTACTAAATGCCAATTATTGGTCAGTGTTCCGCGTTCGTTGCCGCCCTCATTTCCTACCCGCTAGACACCGTGCGGCGGCGGTTGATGATGCAGTCGGGCAAAGCGCGACCGGACTACGCAAATGCTTGGGATTGCATTTCGGTAGGAGGGTGCCTCGGGGCGGCTGATTGAGTTGCATTTTGTCAAATTGTTAACACGTTGTCTGACAGTGAACTATTATCACATATTAATGACACTTTGGAGACAACGTCAGATAGTGCCAACATTTGTCCAAACAGTGATGACACTTTGTCAGATAATGGTGACACTGTCAAATAGTGGAGGAGACATTTTGGCAAACAATTGCCACTTTGTCACTAATTGCTGTTGAAATAAATTTGGCACACTTAATGTTAACAATCATTTTCAGAAAATCTATCGCCTCGAGGGTGGCCGTGCCTTTCTCAGCGGCTTCTTTGTCAATGCCATTCGCGGTGTCGGCGCCGCGTTGGTGCTCGCCGTGTATAACGATCTCGCAAAATTGTTTTGATATAGCCGTCGCCCAAAAATGCATTAATTTTGCGCTTTTCGCTGTCTCCCGCATTTATTTAATCTTTTTGTTGTATTGTATTTTAATTAAAAATGACCAAATCAAACAACAGACACTTCTTTCGGTGTACATTGTGTGAATTTGAAAAGTGCGCAAATTTTGTTATTAATTTATTTTGTCGAATTTGGTACCGCAATAAAAATTTGTGGATATTTAAATTTGTCCTTTTATTAATAGTACCGCATGATAGGAATTCAAGATTTAGCCAACAAATTTTAGGCACTTCAATTAGCATACTTAATTTTTTGTGTGTCGTTAAAGCCCCTAAAAAGTTTTATTCCCAAACAAACAAAGAAATGAGACACAAAATTAGGGGCTTTTATTTGTTATTAAATTAATCAACGAATGTGGGGCACCCATGGCATATGATTACATTTTCCATAACTACCTTCTTTTCCTAAAAAAAAGCCACTGGGGCTCTCTTTTTTCAACCCCGGGGGTCCTTTGTCTCAGAGGAGCTTTATTTGCAAAAATACGGTATCTTAATTTATTTATCGTCGACTGTTTCTTCTCTTTTGTCCGTCCTAATGTGCCTTTTGGCTCCTCCGATCGGATCACTCGGCTTCCACCGTCAGAATGCCATTGGTGGTCAAATGCGATTTCACCGATGCCGGACTAACTCCGTCAGGCAAACGGTACTGACGACGCACCTCACGCTTAGAACCGTCTAGGGGGGGGGGTTCTTTTAGAGGGGAGACGCCGAATGGGGCACTATATAGGGGACGTGAAATTGGGAGTTTATTTGAGGGTGAGGGACCAATTAGAGGGGGACAACACGTAGCAGGTACGTGGTCTATAAGAGGGGACTTCAATTAGAAGGGTGGGGGTTCAATTATAGGGAGGTGTGTGGATTCAATTAGGGAAAGGTGTTCAATTTGAGCGGGTTGGGGTTCAATTGGAGGAAGGGGTGAATGTTCAATTAGAGAAAGGGATGGTTGTTTAATTAGAGGGGTGGGGGTTCAATTAGGGGGAGGGGCGGGGTTCTGTAGAGGAAGTACGGTACTCCAATTCTGCTCACCTTTGTCATGCAGACAGTGAACGATCACGTCGAACCCCGAAACTTTGACCTAAAATAAAAAATTCTCTTTTTTTAAAATATATTTACATCGAAAATATTTTTTACATCAATTTCTTCAGGTACAAATTGATGCACGTCCAATTCAACTTCAAATTTTTGCTTCTTTTGTGTGAGTGGAGCAACTTAAGAAAAAAAAAATCAAAATTGGTTATCATCATTTAACATTTGATTCTTAACAATTGAGCATATTAAATTAGGAAGTCGAAATTCGTTAGGGGCGTCCGACCTTTCGGGGGTAACAATGCCGTGGACTGGGTCAGAGTTAGGATCTTCAAATGAATCCAATTTGGAATGATGGGGGTTCGGCTTTAGTCAACCCTAATTAAAAGTTGCGACTAATAATGTAGGGTTGAATGGGGGGCCGGGACTAGTTCCGGGTTTTTTTCCCGTCCAAGACAGGGAATCCCTGTTTCCCAAAACTTCCGGTCCCGTTAAAAACCCTACGAATTTGCACAATTCCGCGCGACATGTGATCAAACCCACCAGATGACGCGGGCACATATTTGACGGGGATTATGCTGGAGGCAAAGCTGGTGGATATTGCCGAAGGCGGCGGTGCCATGTTCGCTTTTTTGCTGGCCCCGGTGACAGTCAGTCGGTTGCCGGACGCGTTCAGATGGGCCTTCACTGAACTCGGGTCAACGCCCGCGGGCAGACGATACTGGCGGTGCAACTCGCGCTTGTCACTGTTATGGCCCACTGAATTTGGCACATATCGTATTTATTGAAACAGAGCCCCCGGGGGCTACTTCGGGCTTGTTCGAATTTACACTGCCGGTTGGTCGGAATCGCAAGTTTTACCAAAAACTCGGAAAACCGGGACCAGTCTTTTTGTCCGGAACCGGAGCTCTTCTAAGTGAAATTTTTTTCGAAAAATTTAATATCACCGATTTGATTTCTCTAAACGGAATTTTTTTTTCGATTCCGCTAAGACATTTAGAGAAATATACATGTGGAGAATGGAGGGCATAGAGCGCGGTGCCGTAATTTTGCCAACTTTCCCCAGCATTAAGGCAACAAAACTTCCTCATATTGGTTCCGTGAAAAAAACGGACCCGCAAAACTGACCGGAATTTGTAACTCGAAAACAGGAATTTCCGGATCTGATTTCTCGGAGTGGGGAGGGGGTTCTATTTGGAGGGCAGATCTGTTTAGGGGGGGGGGGGGTTCTATTTGGAGGACAGTTTTGTGGGGGGGGTTCTAATTGGGGGTCGGTTCTGTTTAATGAGGGGGTTCTAATGGGGGGGGGGAGGGAGGTTCTGCTTGAGATAAAATACGGTACCCTTTGACTCGTGCACACAATTGACGATCACATCGTCGCCGGACACTTTGACGTCAATTTCGCTGGGCGCGAATTGATGGACGTCCAGCTCCACATCGAAATCCGCTTTTCCACTCGTCAGTGACGACAAAAACAACGGTGAAGTGACTGAAGTGACTGTGGTGATATGGGAACAGAACGCCAACAAAAATTAGCGTCAATTCAAATCGTCGAAAAAAAGGGATGGATCACTTTGCACCACCTCCGATCTTATCATTCTCCGATCACATTTTTAGGCCTCTTCCTCGACCCCCATTTACGGCGATATTTTTAAGCCTTTCCCCCCACTCCGGCACTTCCAAAATGCCAAAAAGGTCCCCGACATTTTGCCCCCCCCCCACCCGGCACCTCCAACATGCCAAAAAGATACCCAACAATTTGTCACCCCCAAACCCCGGCCTCTAACATGCCAAAACGGTCCGCGACATTTTGTCTCTCTCAAATCCCGGCCTCCAACATGCCAAAAAGCTCCGCGACATTTTGTCTTCCCCCCACCCCGGCACCTCCAACATGCCAAAATGTCCCCAGAAATGTCGGCGAGCGATCAGAAATCATTTTCTTTTTATTTTAAATTAGCATGCGATATAATATATCTATTTCCTTACACAAATCGCGTTTCACCGGAATTGCAGTCATTTTGGGGAAAATATATTTTTAAATATAATAATAATAATAATAATTCGTCGAAAGGGGGCAACTGGCAAATTGGCGGCGGCGTTCTTTTTTTTTGTGGGGGCTGGCAGGTGGGACTCACTCACAAATTGTGTGCCACCTAATTAATTACTCCGCGCACCCCCAACAAAGTGGGCCGAAAGGAAAGAAAAACCAGTTCCTCCCCTCGGGGAATTTCCATCCAAATTCCGCGGACAGTTTAAAAACATTTTTTGCATTGAAAATATCAAATACCCCAAAATCCGCGCAGCACATAATTCGAAATGAATGAGTGGAACGGCGGCTCCGGGGGCACAATTAAATTGTGGCGGTGTTTGTGCAAAAATTTAAAAATAGTTTTTTAATTTTGTTTAAATAAACTAAAAGATCGGAAAATGGTAAAACTTGGATGGGATTTGAAACCACCGATCTTTATTCACAATCTGCGACTCTTCCTCTGAGCTAATAGGGGCCCATTAGCCGCTTCACTTATCAACCACCGCGCCCTACGGCATTTTAACCGACCAGCGATCAATCATAATCCTTAAAATATACACAATTAAGATTATAAGTGCCCCTCAATTCTCAACTAATTCGTTAAATTTTATTAAAGCAAGCAAAAGCTGATCTCACAAAAATGGATAATTGTTTTAAAATTGAAAAGCTTCCTCCCAAATTTTCTTATTTATTTTAATCATAGCTTCTTCAAACCTCGAATTTCTTTCTTCCTTATGCTAATAAATGTACCGTTTTTCCATATATTAGAGTCCCCCCCCCCATTTATAAAGCCTATCTGGCAGGGATCGAAAAACAAATCCCCAACCCTCAATAAAGCGCCCCGCACATTTGCGGGGGATTGAAAAATAAGCACCCTCCCCCCCCCCCTCAAATAGATCCCCGTCCCATAACTAAAATAAAGCCCCCCTCCCCTTTGAAGGGGGGGGGGTTGAACTTTTATGGCAAAAATGGAAATATTGAAAAAGTAATTAATTAAAAAATAACACAAAAAAACCAATTTTTAATTTAATTTATTTATGTGAGTGGCTAAACCGCAAAAATTAAAATGTTGTCAGTGTAAAACAAACATAGAGTAATGGTCCAAACAAACACACAGAGAGAATAGTGACAGTTCGGTTCCCTAAAATTCTGAGAAAAATTTAAAAAACAAAAAAAAATTTCATCGACAGATTATTTACTATACAAAATTAATTGGTAATTAACGACGAGGTCAGCGGCGGAAGAGAGAGAGAGAGAGAGAGAGAGAAAACATCGAAATATAAAATAAAAAAGTGATTTTCAATTAATTACAATAATTGATAATAATAATAATAATGTGATGGATGTGGATGAGAGCATATTTAGTATTCGATCAAAGGGTATTACTCGTTTTCTAGTGTCAAAACTGTATGAATGTGTATGTTTGTTGTATAATGTATTGTAAGATATATAATATACCGTATTTCCGAAGACAAAGCCCCGCCCACGCTGAAATAGAAACCCCCTCCGAAATAGTACCCCACCCCCTTTTTTCAGGGCTGAGAGCTTCATTTTAGAAAGTACGGTATATGTTTGTATGTACAGGGGAGAAATTTTAGTATGTAATGTTCGGCAAATGCGATTTTCGGTAATACCGCGGTAATACTGAAATTTTTTTTTAACGGTATCGTGGTTTTTCGATAAAAACAGCGGTAAACACTGAATTTTTCCCAATACCGCGATTAATACCGAATTTCGGTATTTTATTTACCGAATACCGAACCATGCCGAACACTAGATTTTAGTATGTTAAGGCGCTGAACTCTGTGGCAACAAATTTTTTTTTCACAATTTTTAAATGTTTTGCGCCGCGGGGTTCGGCGCCCACAAAATGTGCTGCTAGCCTTTTTTTATTAACACTGATGAATGAGTAGTATTTGTGTAAATGTTGGTTATTTATGTGTATGGATGGAATGCCGTGGAACACCGGAGGGGCTTAGGGCTTAGAAGAGGGCGGCAGCAAAAAACAAACAAACAAAAAAAAAATGGACAAAAAAGTTTCAGCAAGAAAAGTGTCCCCGTCATGGTTGTCAACAACTTTTGTACGCGCATCATGGTAGTGGCGGTGGTGTCTGTCCGGGGGAATACGGTACAACACACACACTAGAGAGTGGGAGGAAGAGAGAGAGAGAGGTTATACAATACACAGGGTGATGAGAGAGGATGGGTTACTGTAGCATATACGGTAGTAGATAGGGAGGGGTAGGAGGTTTCATGACATTTTCTCTAGCGTAAATTGAAATTTAAAATTCAAAATTCTCTGATCGGTCCGGGTGTAAAAAATCAAAATTGTTTAAAAACAGAGTGCCAAGAGGAGGAGGAGGTCGTCGTCGTTTTCAAAAATTGTACTACAAAATACAATACAAAATAGTGTGAAACCAAGTAAGCCCAGAGAAAAAGCGGACACTTTTGTTGAGGAGGTGAGTGAGTGAGGAGAGAGAGAGAGAGAGAGTAAAGTCAGTCAGCTTTTGGGATGGAAATTCAATCGCAGCGTGAACAGGTGTCCCAACAAGTTGCTGCTCATCATCAATCAACTACACGGACTATAAATGACAGTAACAGGTGGTTGTTTTGTTGTTGTTGCTCCTTTGATGTGACGCCGCCGCTTGGTCACACTGCTGCTGCTGCTGTTCATCAGACAACAGTCAGTTCCTGCTGTTGGTCCATCATCTCCGGCTGCTGCTGTACAGCTTGAACTTCTTGGCCGCCGCCGCCGCCACGGCTATTACTGCTGCTGTTGGTGGCGCTGTTTTCATTGACACCTTGCTCAGTCGGTTGCTGCTGCAGTTGCGCCGAAGGCTTAAAAATGCGAGGATTTTATCCAGAAGGCTTTTATCATGTAATTTTCGGGTTATGCCAAGAGCCATCCGGGACAAAGGTCGGGAATTACGGTGACCATGTGAAAGGTAAGGTTCGGGTCAAAGGTAGGGTCCAGCCCGGGTCAGAGGCCGGGATGGGAGCCCAGAAAGTAGTCAGAAGCCATGACGGGGACCAAGAGTCGGAATGGGTCATAGGTCAGGTCGGGAATTGGTGAGCAAGCCAAATTGTAAAAATCAATCAAAATCATTAAATATATTTAACTGATATAATTATGGGATTTTTTATGGCATGACACTTACTGCTTGAATTTGTTGTTGCTGCTGGTACTGTTGCTGCTCCAAAAGAAGGGCAGCTCTGTGCAAGTTGACCAACTGCTGCTGCTGCTGCTGCTGTGCCATCATTTGGCTGTTGTTGTTTTGGGACGGAGCTGGCGGCGGTGAGCTTTTTGGTTGAATATTCTGCAAAAAAAAATAAATTTAAATATTTGGGTTAAATTTTAAATCCGAAAATATTAAACCGGGGGATTGTCACCAACTTGCCCGATCCGGTCCCCGACATTATTGATCTCCTTCTCAGGCCCGGTTCCCGATCCGACCTCTAACCTAGTCCCCGACCCTGACCCGGCCTCTGATGCCCATCCCTGACTTTGATGTCCTCCTCGTTGGGTTAGGGTATAATCCTAATTTAAATTTTAAATTTCTTCGAAATTTAATCAAAACCATTTGGTGCTGCTGCTGTTGTTGCTCAAAGCCACTGTTGCCGGTGGTGCTGCTGGCACTGCTTGCGCTCGACGAAATTGTGGTCGGACTGTGGTGGTGCATCAGCCGAGACAGCAGCAGGTGGGCGACCAGTGCGGACTGATCATTGTGATGGCCGGCAACCGCAAAAACATCCGCCAAGGCCGCAGGGTTGTTGGTTTCCTTTAAATTTTAAATGAATTTTAGTGCCAAAGATTTCAAATGGGTTACTCGAAGATGAAGCCCCCTAATCCATCAGGGGGGGGGGGTGTACTTAGCTAGAAAAATTTCAAAAAATCTTATTTTAGGGGTGCCTTTTTGTTAAGGAGTTTCGGGGATCTGGGATTGAAGTGCATGTCGGGTTATTGGGGAGAGGATGAAGCGCTCCAAATTTGGTTGGCATCCGGACGGGGCAGATGCCCAAATATGCGGGGATCCGGGATTGTCGAGGATCCGGGATTGTCGAGGATCCGGGATTGTCGAGGATCCGGGATTGTCGGGGATCCGGGATTGTCGGGGATCCGGGATTGTCGGGGATCCGGGATTGTCGGGGATCCGGAATTGTCGAGGTCAAACCGTAATTAAAAAATCCTAAAGACTAACCCGTTGTTGCTGAAACTGCAAGTGCTGCTGCTGTTGTTGCTGTTCCAACAAAGCGGCCAACTGCTGTTGAAGCTTAAACACAAATTTAGCATTTCAATAAAAAAGATTACCTATATTTATTATTTAAATATTGCATTATAATATATATATTTTACTAATCCCTCCCAGCCACCTGCTGTTGCTGTTGCTGAGCATACAGTTGGATCATGTGCAGCCGCTGCAACTCTGCAGAGGCCGCAGCTGCTGCCGACGCCAACAAATTGTTGCCAGTGAAGTTGGAGTTCTGTTGGTGCTAAAATGAAGCATTTAATTTTGTAAACAAATACCGTATCAAAATATTAAAGCCCCCGTGAGGCAAGGGTGTTTGATTAGAGGGGCACAATTTAATTAGTGGGGGCTTAATTAGAAGGGGGAGGGGCTCAATTAGAGGGGGAAGGGGCTCAATTAGAGCGCGGGGGCTTAATTAGATGGGGGAGGGGCTCAATTAGAAGGGGGAGAGACTCAATTAGAGGGTGGGGGCTTAATTAGAGGGCGGGGAGGAACTTAATAGAGTGATCTCTAATGTGGGAATTACAATTCTGTTTTTTTTTGATCCTCACCTGCGATGCTGCAATTGGGGCCGGACTGGCGCCGCCGGCGCCTGGTGCCAGCTGAGCCGCCAAATGACTGAGCAGACCAAGTCCGGCTTGGTCAGCGCCAGCCGGCGGGCCAACACCGCCATTGCTTGTACCCGCAGCCTGATTGAGCAGTTGAAGAAGCTGAAACAAAACAGAATGTTACACAAAATGTTGGAGGTGCGGCGAAAGGGAA
This sequence comes from Heterodera carotae, assembly GCA_024500135.1. Classification (NCBI taxonomy): domain Eukaryota; kingdom Metazoa; phylum Nematoda; class Chromadorea; order Rhabditida; family Heteroderidae; genus Heterodera; species Heterodera carotae. Next base: position 17,040 of record JAKKIK010000409.1, read on the forward strand.
AAACCCGAAAATCAGACACGAAAACCGAACCCGAAATCAGACCCGAAAAGCGAAACGAAAGCTAAAAAACCGAAAAAACCGGAACCAAAATCGAAAGCTAAAAAACTCAAAAAAAAAACAGAAAACCGCAACTCAAAAGTCGAGAAATTTGGGAATTCCATGGAATTTGTTTATAAAAAAAATTCTTTTCCATTTCAGGTAGCGAATATTTCTCACATTCAGACTTCTATTAGAGGGACAAATGGATGGGTACTTCAAATGTTGGGGGGGGGGATATTTTTAATGCTCCACCGAGTGTGCTTCTTCTATGAAAAGGGAGCTTCTATGGATGGGTGGTGCTTCTATTAGAGGGGGGAGGGTGGGGCTTCGAACGGAAGAGGATATAGAATGGTCCCATTTAAGATTTTTTGCCAAGATTTTGTTTTCACAACACACGCACCGCCATTGGGTCCGGTGGTGGCGGCGATTGAATTGAACGGGTGCCATTGTTTGTTGCTCCCGACACTGTGACAACAGGTGGTTGTTGTTGTAGTGGTTGTGTTGCAGCAACTGCTCCGCCAACATGTTGCTGCTGCTGCTGTGCAAGCGCAGCAAATGCCAACAAATGTTGCAGTTCACTTGGCAAAAAAGTGCTGCCGTGGGCACCGCCGCCGATGGCATTATGATGCGGCGGCTTAATTTTGAAATAATCAAATTTTTAAAAATTGGCATTTTGTCTCGCTCTCTCTCTCTCTTTCTGTCCTCTCTTACCACTAAAAGTGTGGTGGCAGTCGGTGTGGAAACCGTCGGTGCACTCAGTTGTTGTTCATCAACAGCAGCGGCGCCGGCGGCGGTCATTTTGGAGATTGGCGAAAATTGTTGCAGAGGCGCCAGCGGCGATTGTTGTTGTACTGCTTGAAGATGTTGTTGCTGGTTGTGTTGCTGTTGAAGTTGCAGAACCATCTCAAGCGGAGTCATCAGCAGACTTTGCTGCTGCTGTTGCTGCTGAAATGTCTGCTGTTGTTGATGATGTCCGACTGGTGCAATTGCGGCCGGAATTGGCGAATGCTGCACTGCTTGAACATGTTGTTGCTGCTGATTGGCTGACGGCGTTAGGTCGGTGGGACGCGGAAATTGGAAAAGCTACAAAACAAAAGTAAATAAAAACAATAAAATTATAATAAAGGCAATCAATTTAGTCATAAAATTTGAAACTTAAAGGAATTCGATTGGAGGGGGGGGGGGGGGGGTTCAAATGGGGAATGGGGGTTTATTAGGGGAAATATGGTATTAACTTAAATTTTGAGCAAAATTTTATTTAAAATCACACCCAACAAAATGATGCCAAAACTACATTCCCTCTCACATTTGCTGTAAATTGTGGACGTCCCGGTGGCGCTGAGTCGGCGCCATGCGCGTGCAACAACAACGGCACACTGCGAGTGCCCAATTCGGTCGGCGAGTTGGAGTGACTGCAGGCGCCTCCCTCGTCACTCATTACACCGCTGTCCGAACTGGAAAATTATTGAAAATTAATTGAATAACACAATTCCCTATATTTAAGCCCCCCCCCCACCCTCAAATAAAAACTCCTTTTCTTTATAGGCGCTAAAAAATAATCCTACAGCTAATAAAACCGCCTCCTATATAGCCTCCATCCCCCTTCCCCGCTTCCAATAAACTAGCCCCATTATATGGGAAGGGGTTATAAAATAGAACCCCAGGGGCTCTAATATAGGGAATGCAAAGCTTTGAAATTAGCGTAATTTATTAGCCATGAAAGCTGCCATACATTAACTAAATGCCCTCCTCACCTGACACTTTGCCGGCCCTTCAGCCCTTTGATGGTCCCATGTTTATGTCCAGCCGCCAATGGATGTGCCGTGTTCCCAGCTGGAAATAGTAAAAATAAGTATTTCCTGTATTAAAACCCCAGCCTCCTCTAATTGAGGCCCCCTCCAATCAAGATCCCCTCTAATTAAGGCCCCCTCTGATCAAGATCCCCTCTAATTAAGCCCCCCTCCAATCAAGAACCCCTCTAATTAAGGCCCACTCTGATCAAGATCCCCTCTAATTAAGGCCCCCTCTAATCAAGATCCCCTATAATTAAGACCCCCTCTAATAGAGCCCTTTTCTAGGAGTTAAAAATAAAGCGCACTCCTTCAAGAGTGGTTAATAAGATAGCCCCAGGGACTCTAATACAGGTAATTTGTTTTTTCCCACCATTTTGCCCGCCGGTGAGTGTCATTGACGCGCCGCCGCCCTTTTTTGCCTTGCCGGTGCCGCGGGTTCGGCGCCGGGTGGGACCCAGCGGTTTCTCATCCGGTCCTCTTGTGACAACTGTCCAAAAGTGTCCTAAAAAATGAATTCATTTTAAATAAAATTAAATAAATTGTTACCATAATAATTAATTCATTTTATACTCACCGACGACCCCGTTGGCGCTGGTCTGCTTCAGTGGCAACTTCACGAAACAGTCGTGCAGGCTCAGATTGTGCCGAATCGAGTTTTGCCAACCCCACTGGTCGGACCGGCGTTGGTAGTACGGGTGCAGATATTTGATCACCTGCGAGAAATGATCCAAATTTTAATTAGGTAATATTTTGCAAAAATTTTGACATTTATTTTTTAAACATTATTTTCGTAAATTGGGCAACAAAAATGATGTTTAGAATTAACCGGGATTTTGGGATTTGGGATTAACCGAGGAGTGAACGGGATGTCGGGATTAACCGAGACCATGCTTTGGGATTGACTGTGGTTAATCCCGTCCGGGATCCCGGCATTTAAAAGGGGGCTCGGGATATCACGGCAAGATTTTCGCTCTTCTGTCCTATTGACCTGATAAATTTCGCTGAGTTTCAGGCGTCGCTCGGGGCTGCTTTCGATGGCCTCAATGATCAGGTCCTTGTAGCTGAGTGATGGACGCTCCTCCTTCTCATCCCCCGGTGGTTTGATCACTTGCAACGGCTTGGAGGCTGAAACACATTTATGGCGTAATTCTCATAAATGCAAATCCGCCGACGGGGGTGGTCGAACCCACGACCGAATAACATGAGAACCCACTGAGACAGCGTTCGCACAAATGCCCCCTTACCCTGTTCGGTGGGCGTGGACGCTTCACTTTGGGTTGTCGGCATCAAGAATGGTGGAATTTGAATTTGCAATTCTGTAAAAAATATTTAAATTAAAAATTTTGTCGGAATTATTTCACTTTTTTGTGTACCTTTCGGTGGCTCAATTTTCATTTGCATTATTTTGTCGCTGAATTGCAAAGGCTGCTGCTGCCGAAACAGTGGCGGAGGTGTGCCGGCTGATGACTCTTCAACAATTTCGAGCTGAAAAAAGCAATAAAAAAAAATAAATTTTATAAATTAGGTAAATCAAATTAGAGAAATTAAACATTCCCAAACCAAATAAAAACATAAGTAAAATAAAACAAAAATTTTTGATGCAAATAATGCAAAAGGCAGGGAAATTTTTGCAAATTTTTCATTATTATTATTATTATGGATGTATTGTATTATTGTAAATGGATAATTGGGCAGGATGTAAGAGGCATGCCATCAACAAAAAATGGGTGGCATTTAATAAAAAGCCATGTACCAACAATTTATCGTTTAATTGTTTTGCAAAAATGCTATTTTTAGGCAGTAAACATGAACAAACAACAGATAAAAGTTGGAAATTTTAATGGGGAAAAAGGGGGAGATTTTAAAACATTCAATTTAATTCCGGAGGATATGCCTAAGCTTGTACCAAGACCCCAAGGGTTGTACCTATACCCCGGAAGATGTGCCTAAGCTTGTATCAAGGCCCCTAGGATTGTACTAGATCGCGGAAGATAAGCCTAGGTTTGTACCAAGATCCTGGGTTGTAAACAAAGGATGTGACTAAGTTTGTACCAAGGCCCTAGGCCCGAGGATTGTAAGCCTAGGCTTGTATCAAGGCCTCGAGGATTGTACCCCGAAGGTTATACTTAGACCCGAGAGGATATGCTTAGGCTTGTACCAAGACCCCGAGGGTTGTGCCCATGCCCCGAGGGGTTAAATCTCGTACATCATTGTCAAACAAACTGATCACTGTTCGTTGATCATTGTTCGTTCCATGAATCAGAAATAACATAATAATGCAAAAAACCCAATCCATATCATTACTCACTTTTCCTCCATGTTGCTGCACATCTTCGTCTTCATCATCAACTTGTTGTTGCTGTCCCGGCATTTGTCTGTTGCTGCCGTTGTCCTCCTCGTCCGATGCAAATTCGCTGCCGGCGCATTTGCTGTGGTGACGTTGTTGTTGGTCCTTTATTGAAAATGGATATAATAATAAATATAATTAAATTAAAATTTAGGGAATCTATCATACATATATAGAAAAAGCATTTGTTGAGGGGTATTTTAAATTTTTTTTGGGGGGGGGGGAAATTGAAATAGAGGGGACGTTGGATAGAAGAGGAGCGTCAAATAGAGCAAGAGGGTGCTTCTATTAGAGTGAATATGGTAATGTGTAGCCTCATATATGACAACATTTAGGGTTGGTCGGACTGGGCCGGGATTCCGGGCCGGTCCAGGGGCCAAAGTCCAGAGGCCGGTTCCGGCTTTTTGACGGTCCTGGTTTTGGAAAGGCTTGCGGGTCCCAATCAAGACTGGTTTGGATTTTACTTCATTTGAGGACGAAGAAGATGAAGCGCAAAAGGATCCTTCGCATTCGGCGGCATTGCTTGATGAATCCGCGGCGGCATTCCTGCAAAACAAAAACATTTAGCCCATGGGGTTCTATTCGAGAAAAAGTGATCGCCGTGTGCTGGTGATTAGAGCTTCTCGAGAGTTTCGGTTCTCGACTCAAGAATTTTCTCAGTTTTTTTTTTGGGGTCTCGATCTCGAGGCTCAGTGAATAAATCTCGATCTCAAATCTCGGCGTTAAGGGTCTCGAGTTTGTGTCTCAATCACGGTCTCGATCTCGAGTCTCGATGTATAGTTTCGATCTCTCTTGTCGTTAAGGGTCTCGATCTCGAGTCTCCATGTACAGTTTCAAGCTCATTTCTTATCGGGTCTCGAATTTTGGTCTTAATCTCAGTACTCGAGTCTCGGGAAATGTTGAGTCTCGAGCAACTCGATCCACCAACCCGCTGTTGCTGCTGCTACTGTTGTTGTTATTGTGCAGTTGCTGCTGTTGTTGGATGGCCAACAAATGGTGAAGCAACGGTGGCACGGACAGAATTGTTGAAGCCGTTTCACCTGAGGCCGATGCCGCTGTTGCTGATTCCATTCTGCGCGGTCGGTGTCCGTCTCGTGATCAAAATCACTGATCTGAATTTGAAATAAAAATAATAATTTCAAATAAGAATAGAGGCCCTGGGGCGTCTATATTAGTTCACTTTTTTCCCACACGCACCTCTGTGATTTTCGGCGTGTCGAACCAAAATAAAAAGATTAATTGGCACTTTTCAATAGGCGCGCAATTAATTTTAATTTATTAGCGATGGAATTGGTAAAAATTTTGCTGGAAAATTGCAAAAATGATAAAAAAAATTAATATTAAATAATAATGTTGAAGCGAGACAACAATAACAACAATAAAAATAAAATTCAACCAAAAATGGAAGTATTTTTTATTGTAAAAATTCCGCGGGCCAGCGGGGATCCCCGTGAACATCACCAAGGATTATCCCGGTTTTTTCAAGAATTCGAATTCCAGACCTATAAAACAAAAACGTGTCTCATTTTGAAAGGTAATAAATGAAAATTTAAATTAAAATGTTTAAAAATAATTAAACCCAAATTAAAAAAAAAATTTATATTTTCAAGGAAATTTAAACGGTAAGAGTAATTGATCCATTAACTTTTTGAAAATAAAATGTCTAGAATATAAAAAAAAAATTGTACGCCGTCAGTCGTCTTCAACAGTCAATCTTTCTTTAGCCGCCGCTGAAAAGACGGACAAACGGACGGACGGACGATTAAATAACAAAAAAATTATTTTGCGGACGGTGACAATGGGAATTAAATAAATTATGCAATCATTTTGCTGCCCCCGTCCGCGTCAATCAAAATAAATATATATATATGTTACATATTACCTATTTTATGATGGATGATGGACCAACAAATAAATATTCATTTAAAAATTTGAAATGATTGAAACAAAACAATTTTTAAGTGTAATCAAAAATTAAAATTAATTTGGATGAAATTTAACAAAAAAGAGAATCTGATTCCTCTAATAGACGCCCCCGGGCTTCTACTTTTCAATATCCCCTCGATGGGGCTTCAATTGGAGGGGGTGTCTTGAGTGGAAAAATACATCAAATGCAAAACAGTTCCTGACGGGGTCTTACAATAACTCGGGCCGAATTTCAGAGATGCAAGTCCTGACAAATGAGGCCGAGTTTTTTTTAAATTTTATCGATAGTGCGCGCATTGACAATTGCGGATGTGATTTCATTGGCACATTGTGGGTAAATTGATTTTTGAATTGGATTTTTTCACCGTAATAATAGCCTAAATAGGCTTAAAAAAACATAAAACAGTCGCGAGATTTGTGGAATTTTGCTCGTCCTTTTTTTTTTGTTTTTGAATTTTGAATATATTTATCTTTTTTCCAAGGATGGGGGGGGAGGCTTCTTCGGCGGGTCAACAGCATTTTGCACATTCCCCGCCCCCCAGGGGCGCAGTGAATGGTGCGCAAGCCAAACACCACACATTTATCTCAACAATAAAAGTGTGTCATCAGTGTGATTGGGGGGAGGGGACAACTTTTGCCTTAGGGGGACGGAAAGGGCAAAAGTGTGTCAGGAGGAGAAGGAGCAGTAGCAGCATCACCACCACCACCACCACAACAATTCGGTCGGTGGTCGGTCTTTGTGTATTGTTTGCATTGTGTTTTGTTGCCCATCCCCCCCGGCGTGTCCCCTCCCCTTGGCCCCATTTTGCATTTCCATTGTTCCTGCGCTAGTGCCCCAAATGTGTAGAAGGCAGATGCAGAGAGAGAGAGAGAGGGGAGGAGAGACCAGAGAGAGAGAGAGAGAGAGAGACAGAGAGAGAGACCAAAGAGAGAGAGAGACAGAGACCAGTTTCGCGCTCTGCTTGTCTGGCCCACTTTTCTCCACACGACTCACTCACAAAACACCGCTCTTCCCCCTCCCTCCCCCCTCCTCCCCTCCCCCGCCCCGCCTCCGGTGTTTTGTTCAAATTGCCCGCAGTGGGGGCCATTCATTCATCCAGCCAACCCCCATCGGTTGAAGAATGCTCTGCTCGTCAGCCCTTATTCCTGTAACAGTCTCTATCTATCTGACTCCCTCTCTATCTCTCTGACTCCCTCCCTCTCTCTCTCTCTCTCTCTCTCTCTCCCTCTCGCTCTAGCCCGCGCGCTGTTTTTTGTCTGCTGTTGGTTTGTTGGTCCCCTTGGGCGTCCATTGTTCTTTTGTCGGGGGCGGGGGGAGGGGAGGAAACCCCGGAGGCTATTGTTTTGTTTTTTTGTGGAGGACCTTTTAGTACAACAAAACTGCCCCATTCCTACTGCCCCACACTCATTGTTTGTGTGTGTTGTTGTGTTGCGGGTGCTGTGCTATTCGGACAAATAATAACCGGTCAAAAGGGCGACGACGACGAACGACCGCCGGCGACAAAACGCCACCCCCCCACCCCAAAGGCGTGACCCAATTTTATGGATGGAACCGCGCGAAGGTTGCGGGAGGGGGGAGGGCAAAAAACTTCCTCCTAATGCTGGAACAAACAAACAATGCATATACACAAGGAACATAATGACACTGTGAGCATTATTCGGTTCAAATTAGGGTTAGACTTCCGGTGAGCCCCGGAGCGTAAGAATGTCTGAAATCCGGTCACTCAAGATCGGGAAAAGCATATCTAGGCTATGGGAGTGGATCATTCACTGGTCAGGAATAGGCCTATGGGTCTCAGTCGCTGACGAGAAAGGTTTCGAGACTAGGGACCGGGATCGGATCATTCACTGTCGGGATGGCATTTCGGGATGATCCGGGAAGGGGCGGAGCAGTGTACGGCAAAGTGATTTTCGGTATTTCGGTATCGGAAATTACCACCGTACTAAATTAAATTCAGGATTTTGACCGATACCGACAGTAAATAGCGAAATTCAACACCTCTACATTTAAATAGGTGGAAGGATGGATATACATTTGCCCATTTTAAAATTCTTTTCAAAAAATGCCACAATAAAACAAAGGATATTTGTGCCCCAGGCAATTTTCGTGTGCACATTGCCCGGGGACAAAAAGTCACTGTTGTCTCATCATTCTGTGGCGTTGTGACGAATACATATATGTGAACGAAGAACAAACACAAAACAACATAAATGATGAATGGGAAAACATGAAAAAAAAAGAAAATTTGTTGCCTCAGGCTCTTAAGTAATTTTGTTTATAATTGGTGGTAATTAATTGCTAATAATTGGGAACAATGAGAGGGAATGAGAGAGCGTGGAGGGACAAGAGAACAGTGTGCGCGGCAAAGAAAAAGACGAACGGATGGTGGTGCAAAATAGTGGGCAGTCATTGAAGAGAATGAGGGAAAAAATTTTAAACAGGATAGAACTCTAATAGAAACCCCGGGGTTTTATTTTTCAATATACATTAGGAGGGGCTTCTATTTTAATACAAAAATTCCAGGTGATGGATTCTATTAGAGTGTGAGGGGGCTTCAAATGGAGGGAGGCCTGAAGAGATACGGTAATTACCATAGCCATGTGGTTCTCCTTTTCAATACCTCCAGCAGAGAGGTAAGGGGCTCTATCAAGGGGTGGGGTTCAATTAGCCCTTTTTAAATTTTTCTTGGCTGTATAGCCGATAAATAATACCATGGGGTTTATATTAAATATATTATAAATTATATTTAAAAAAAAATTCGATTTTTCTCCAAAATTAGTGTAGAAAAATGAAGAAAAGCGCCATCAGCAGGAGGAGGGCAGCCAGCTTAAGGCTTCATTGTTACGGGCACCAAAATAAGCATATATTTGTTGTTTTGCCAAAAATAGCGCCAAATTGAAAATACAATACAATAATAATATAATAATGCATTGCCCTCATTTGAACATTGATTACCTATTTGGAATAATCTCTTTACAATAATATATTTGGGATATAAATTATTATTTGGGTATTAAATTATTTAGAAAAAAAATTAAAATTTAAAATATGACTCAGCGCAGCAGGCTTTCTCGGAAGGTTCGACCCCCCCCCCCCCCCCCGGATCGTTAGGCATTCGGACCTCGAATCGTTAGACATTCGGCGACCCTCAGACCGTTTAACACACATATTATTAGATCTTCGGACGGTTCGACTGTGCGCTCGGCTTCGAACGGTTATACCTACGGACGGTTTGGACTTGCCGATAAGGGTAGTTTTCCTCCGTTTTTTTGTCACAAAATATTCACACATATTTCCTTTGAGGTGCGCGAAGTTTTGTTGGCAACTTTGTTAATTAACAATTAGGGGGTTTGTTGGCATTTTGAATGCATTGGCATAGCGTGGCACGCAAAAGTGCACAGACACTTTTCTGGGAAAGTCACGCGCGCTGATGTTTTGTGGCCTTAGCACAATGAATGAATGCAATGTGACAAAGCGGGGGGTGGGGACGGGAGGAGAGATTCGTAATTTTTGTCTAGGCAACCAAAACATAATTGGCATTCCGACGGCATTGGCATTCTGTTGCACATGCCCCTATACATTGGCAGGCCTATGGACACTTTGTCCCCCCCCCCCCTGGGGGCCAATGTGGCATTCTGTTATCCCCCGGCATTGTAGGGGGGTGGGAGCATATAACATTGGCATTCTGTTGCCCCCGGCGTGCCAATAAAAATCCCCATGGGCGGTACAAAATAAGGTCGCCTTGTGTGTTGTATGTATTATTAATAAGAGGCAACGAAAGCACGTTGTGGTGTGTTCGCGCATTTGTGGGAGCAAAACTCACTATTGGTAGGTAATTAATTAATTGGGTTACTGTAATTTGTATGCGCCGCGCGCAGAGTGAGTGCAGACAGAAGAGCATTTGGGTTGCACGAAAAGAGCGCGAGAGTGAAAGAGACAGCAAAGAAAAAGCGCGCGTCAGAGACATACAAACAGAAACTTTCGCTTCGAAAATTTTTCAAAATAGCAAAAATTAAGCAGACTTTAGGGAAGCAAAAATCGGTTAAAAACTTGTACAATTTTATTGTTCGATAAATGGGATTTCGCTATTTTGGTTCATTGTCAGTAAACCGCGACATCGCGGTTTTTATATACCGAATTTTTACCGATACCGATGGTAAGTACCGAAATTCGATATAAAAAATACCGAATACCGTTAAACGTGCCGCAAAACCTAGTACAATTTGCTTGTCTTGTTTTAAACGGTATACCAAGAAGAGGTACAAGCAAAATAATTTTTTTTTAAATAATTGAAATAAAGAAACTAACAATCGTAATAATTAATTGTATGATTTGGTTGTACAATAATAATAGTAAAAATAAAATACAACAATAAATAAATGAATGAATAAAATGAACAACGAGAAGAGAGTTGATAATTGATAATAATATGCTCAATTTCGCGACCAGCAGCAGCAGAAACAAACAAATATACATAGAAAAAGAAGAAACAAATTAAATTGTGAAATGAGTGAATAATTTTTTTTCCCCCTTTTTTTTTGCTTCAACGATTCCTATCGCAAATTTATTATTTTGTTGGGGGCCCGCGAGTTTTTGCTTCCCCCCGGGGGGATGCGTCCCCGGGGTGATTTTGTTCTTTCTGCTGTCCGTCCCCCCCACCCGCCCCCTAAAAAAGGCATTCATTCATTCATTCTTATCACATTAATTTTTGGTCCAAATTGTCCCCTCCCCCACCCAACCGAATCGAAACATCGCACTGACTACTGACTGATGACTGACTGACTGACTGATGAGTGAGAACACTCCGTCCGTCCGCCGATGGGGATGGGCCAACAAAAAAAAGCCCAAAATAGAGCCGAGGGCGTCGCCGCCGTCGTTGCCTATCCGTCCCCCCCCCCCCGGCGCCCCCCCCCCGAAAATGTGCAGCGGGCAGCACAAAAATTGTTGCGACCGACGGGGCGGAGGACCCAAATTATTTTTTTTCTTGTGATTTGATTTTTACCTGACAAAATCAGTGTTTGTTTGGCAGTGTAATTAAAATATATATATTCAGGCGAATTGAACCCCTCGCTCCGCCCAATTTGATAAGGGAGGAGAGAACAGTGAGTGTGAACTGATTTGTCTCTCTCTCTCTCACTCTCTGTATTCTCTGCTTTCTCTCTCTCTCTCACTCTATGTCTTCTCTGCTTTCTCTCTCTCTCTTATCTCCTCTATCTCTCTTCTCTGACTCTCTCTCTCTCTCGATCTTTCAGTCACACACACTCTCCTCCCCTCTCTCCCAGTCACACACACACATACTCTCTCTCTCTGCTCTGTCTCTCTCTCTTCACCTTGTTGGACTGATCGGAATTTGTGCTTGCTTTCGATGTCGCCGAAATGGAAATGGGGACCAAAATTCATTCCTTTTTACAAAAATTTTGATGCAAAATACGGGCGGCGGCGTGATGGGTGGGTGGCGTGGGGACGAACGGAGGCGGGGACCGTCGCAGAAATTTGGGGCCCGGCGGGGTGGGGGACCAACACACACAAAAAAAACATGCATTGGCACAAAAGTGGGCGTAAATTTTAATTTATTTAATTTAATTAAAAATAAATATGCATTTTTTTGGAATGATGAGACTCTTTAAACGTAAGGGGCAGTTTTTCAACGCTTCGGGCGCAAGACTGTCGGAATCGATTCAATTTGGCGGCTTTATTTGCCATACATCAAGAGGGATGGTATCGGATTAGCCGAGCCTCAGGCAAAATCTTGAAAAAGTGGCATTTGCCTACCTTACTCCCATAATACATTATGTAGAACCGTTGCACCCCTCCATTTGAACCGTCCCGTGGATAAAACGGTATAAATTTTTTTGTAAATTTTATTGAAAAATGTTTAAAAAAATCACAACAAAAAAGTTAGTGGACCAAAAAAGTAATTAGTTAGTTAGCTAAGCAAAAAGAGTGAATGGAATAGAAACGAAACAATTATGAAAATGGAATCGGATGGAATGGAATGGAATACCTATCATTTTCAGAGGCCCAAGAGGAGGCGGGAAGAAAAAAAAAGTTTGTTGTTTTTCTTCCTCATCCACCCTCCTCCGCCTCGTCCCTCCCTCCGTCCATTGTTTTGTTGTTTTTTTTGGGGGGGGGGGAAAGAGATAAAAGAGAGACAAAGCCGAGCGACCACTGACTGACTGTTTCTGCTGATTTGTGAGAAGAAAAGCACTGATTTGTGGTGGTGATGAGTGAGTGAGTGGACAATGGACGCGCAGCGGCAACCATTGTGTAAATGAATAAGTAAATACACAAATATGCCCAGGGGGGCTCTATTAGAGCGGAGAAGGGGGGGGGGAGGGGGCTTTATTAGAAGGGGTTTTGTTTTGGGGGTTATTAGAGGGGAGCCTTTGTTGGGGGGTCTATTGGAGCGGGAGATTTTTAGGGGGGGGGGCTCTATGAGAGGAGGCTTTGTTGGGAGGGGGAGGGAGTCTATTAGACGGGGGATTATGTTAGAGGGGGTGGTGCATCTTCTATGATAGGAGGGGAGCTCTGTCAGAGCGGGCTTTGTTGGGGGGGATCTATTGAAAGGGGGCTTTGTTGCGGGGGGGGGGGTGGGGTGGGGGGTTCAAATAAGGGTTGGTAATCTTTCAAATGCCATTATGTACATAAAAGTGTGCCGCCAAATGCTCTAAACATTTACCATGAAACAAAATAATGGGTAAGAGCGCTTGAGAGAGAGAGGAGAGAGAGAGAGAGAGAGAGAGAGAGAGGAGAGAGAGAGAGGATGAGAAAAAGAGAGGAAAAAAAGAGAGATGAAGAGAGAAAGAGGAGACAAAAATTTAATGTTTTGGGAGGTTTTCGTTGGTGCTTTAAATATTTCAAATTTAAAAGATTTGAATTTGAAATTGAAATTCAATTCATTTTTGTTTTTGTGCCTCCGTCTGTTTTGTGATTGATGTGTGCGTGCGTGTGCTGCCTTGAAGTGGTGGCGAGGAGAAATAAGGAAGCAAAAAAAAATGTTTTTTTGTTTTTTTTTTTTTGTCGGAATTGGATGGATTTTGTGTCATTTATTTGTCTTAACCGTCGCGACAGTTGTCGAGGGGAGGAGGAGGGAATGAAATGAATGTTTGGCCTCGCCTCTCTAAAATGCTTATAACAATGACGCGAATATGTAGCTAAAAAAAAGCCAAAAATTTAATTTCATACTTATTTTTTTCAATTTTTACCAACCCTGTTTGAAAACAGTGACCGCATGGATTCGGGATGGTGGCCGGGATTTTTCCGGAATCCATCCAGGGTCGTGTATCCCGGATTTGGGTCTGGAGAGGGTGCCGGGTACCAAATTTTGATTTTTTGTGGGGTGAGTGACCCCCCGCACCCCCCAGAATACGTGCCTGAATCCATCCCATACCGGATCTCTGTTTTTGTGTCTAAATACATCCCATACCGGATCCCCGTTTTTAGATGAATCCGTAAGCCAGGACCCGGATAAAACAGGCATTTCGATTGTTTGATGGCTCGCGCTGAAACGACAAATAGGCACGTGCCGAACTGACATATGAGCGCGGGCGGTTTTCGGTCCCGATGCCGGCAGGCATTAGCAGCATTTTACTTTGCCCGAGGGGATGTACAACAAATGTCAAATTGTGCCCCCCAGTGTTTAGGGTCGTGGTTGGATACAAAAACAACAAAAATTGCTTGGGGCGCAAAACGCGCGACAATCAGAGGCATCAATGGATGAGTGTTGTTTGTTAAGTAAACATACTCAAAATGCGCATAGTTCGCCTCAGGGCAAAAAAAAAAACTTTGCTATAGGAGAAAATTTGCATTTTTTCCTTGAATTTTATATATTTTCGAAATATTTTTAAAATAAAAGAACCCGGTAATTCGGGTTTTGCAATTTAAAATTGTAGGTATTATGTCCAATCCATGGTCAAATGTCAAAACAACATCAATTCGTGATCAAGCACATTGAAAATAATCAAAATTACGAATTTCTGTAAATTTTTTTAGGGGTAGGGGCAGCAAAACGCGGAAGTACCATAGAACTCTTCGAAGAGATGAAGCTGATTTCAAGCAAAAGCGCTTCTAATTGATTGGACCAATGTGCCGAAAATTAAAAATCCTTTTTGGGTGCGCATTCAATCGCTAAGCTTATGCTTAAAATCATAACTTGAGTGTACCAAGAAATGCTTAAAATTGGTACCAATTTGTCGGAATTTAGCGAAATTAATGAAAGTTACATACGACCCCCAATTTTCGATCTTCGGCCGCGGGTAGGAAGCTGGAAAAAGTTGACAAATTTTTAGGACGCAATTTTTGTGTGTATTGACACGAAAACAATAATGCCGCTCTACAATTGAAAATTTCCCGGGGTGGGAAAATAATATTATTTGCACAAACAAAAAATTGACCTTTCGGCGGCGGCGGCGGCGTTTTGCCCCCCGGCGCCCCCGCCTCCGCCGGGTGCACTCACTCTACTCACTGTTTTTCATCAATCAGCCGACGCCGGGGGGGGAGGGACTTGTTTACACACACTTTTTGTCTCGACACCGCTCTCGAAAACACGTCTGTGTCCGAGACTCAGTCGTTCGTTCGTTCGTTCGTCGAGGGCGGCTGCCCCCGGGGGGAAAAGAACGGGAGCGAGGATGAGGGAGGAAGAGAGGGAACGGAATTTTTTGCCGTCCGTGTTCCCCAATTATTTTCGACGTTCTTTTCGTGTGTTTTGGCACCGCTGCCGGCGCCATTCTCTCTTCTCTATAGCGCCGCCAATACTGCTCCTCTGACAGTCTCGCTTCCTCTTCATTTATACACTCTCTCTCTCTCCCTCTCTCTCCTTCTCTCTCTCCGTCTCTGCATCTCTCTCTCTCTCTCTCTCTTCAATTCCACCATTCACACTCTGAATATCTCTTCCATGAAATATTTGTCTGCCTGTCTGCCACGTATTGATATGTCCCCTCCCTCTTTTTAATAGAGACCGGAATTTTGAAAAACCCGGGACCGGGACCGGGACCGGGCTTTCACTTTGGACCGGGCCCGGGCTTAGCGGGACTAAAAAGCCCGTTT
>JAKKIK010000410.1:0-32152 GCA_024500135.1 Heterodera carotae
CCCTTCCCCCCAATCTCCCCCCCCCCCCCCCCCCCCTTTTCCCCCCCCCATTCTCTCCCCCCCCTTGCCCCCTCCCACCCCCCCTAATTTCCCCCCCATCCCGTTCTCCCCCCCCCCCCCCCCCCCCCGTTTCTCCCCCTCACATTGCTCCATTCCCTCACGCCTCCCCAAACCCTCAAAAAAAAGAAGATAATAGCATTTTTCTACTATCATATACATATAGCTCTGTTTTGATTACTGTAAATGAATTGAATAAGAAAACAAAAACGAAATTAAATCCAGACATTCGGACACATTCATTCGTAATTTGTGATCAGCGGGACGCTGGGAGAAAGTAAACAGCACGGACAAAGCCATTCACTGGGGATGACTCATAAATGGACGGAGGATTTTTCTTTTGTGTCCCATCCCATCTCATCCCGCCACTCTCGTCGCCCTCCTCATTCATTCCACTCTATTCATCTCATCCCGCCACTCTCGTCGCCCTCCTCATTCATTCCACTCTATTCCTCCATGCTAAAGCATTCCGTTCTTTGCCCCCTTTCTTTCACTGCTGCACACATTGGTCCCCTCCCTGCTGCCTCGCCACTTGGTCCTTCAGCTTCTCGACATGACACACAAAGCCCGCTTCATCCAGCAGAAATTGAATCGCTGAAATCTCTGATCAGTTTACTTTCCTAAGGATTGTATTTACCAAGCTTGTGTTCGTTAATTAACGTACAGGCTTGGCATTTTTAAATTGAGGCTAATACAAGCGCAAAATCCATCGATTCCCGCAATATGCAAACATTAATTCCCCTCGTCCCCCTCCACCCCTTCTTAATTCCCCTCGTCCCCCTCCACCCCTTCTTAATTCCCCTCGTCCACCCCGCCCTCCACCCCTTCCACTCACTCACTCTGCCCTCTCCCCTCTCATCCCAATGCTCTTCCCCGCGCTCTCACTCCCCTCTCCCTCTCCTCTCCCCTCCCTCTCTCCACCCCTTTCCCCTCCTCGTCCCCCTTTCGCCCAATCTCTCTTCTGCTGATGGCTGCTGCTGCTTCGTTTTGCCGTCCTTTTGACTGTGCAGCTTCTTCCCCCTTCTTAATTCTATTATTAGCTGCTTTCCTCCTTTATTTGCTACATATATGACTATTATTTTTAGGGCTTTTTTCCCCACTAAATTACCTTGCAATTTTAATTAAAACTTTCATTTAATTAATTGATCTTTTAATGCCACCGTAAACTCAACTCACTCACAAATTTTGTTTGTCACTCATTTTGTTCCTTTGGTTAAATGTACAAATTGTTATTATTTGTTAAGCCAATCAGTCCATTGCGGACATTTCGGCGCGATCTCTGTTTTTTTTGGGGGGGTACAACCTTTTTTCCATAGTCACCAAAGTTTACAAAATTATATTTCATTCTTTTAACACTATTTGATAAAAAAAACTAGCACAAAAAATTCTGAGCACCAAAATAGAATCCAGCAGCAGCAGCAGCAGTCGTTGCCTTCCATTCCCGCTTATTATTTATTATCTTTACCTCTTTTCTCCCTGAAAAACCAAAACATTTCCTTGTAATTATAGTAATTTGGATTGAAAGCAGAAAAGGGCCAACCACCCAACACATCACATCGTCGTCCTCCCCCTCTTTTTTCCCCCCTCCCCCCCCCCTCATTGATAAATGTATTGCATCCTTCAAAACAAGTTAATAAACCAATCATTTAAAAATTATAAGATTGTAAAATCTAATCATTTTTTAGAATTATTAGACCTTACCTTCCTTTTTGTTTCCCAATCCGACCAACCGAATGACTTTCGGCGGGTCGGACATGTCCACGCGCTCGACGATGTCCCTTGGGCCGCTATTCCCGTCCTCCGCTCCCACCACTTCCTCACCATTAACTGCTCCGTCCCCTTCCTCCCGTCCCTCCATTATGCGTCAATTTCGTTCTTTGACCTCGCTGAACTCAGCGGGAAGCACCGCCGAAGCGCTGACAGCCTTTGAACGGGTCAGAAAAAATGAAGAAAAAAAAACCAAATCAAATTACTTTCTATGCCAGGGCTGTGCTAAGCTTCACCGAGTCGAAGACGGTCATTCAAACAGCACCAAAAATAACTCATCACATAGGGAGCATGAGCCGTTGCTGGGCGATCGGTCGCTGAGCAGCCGCCAGCCGATTCATTGGTCCACCTTCAATCGAGTAGCACACATTTATTAGAGCAATTTCATTTCACAAGGCCAATTTTTTTAGCTTAAGCGCAGCCCTGAAATTATTCAATTATCTTTATATTTTTCAAGCGTTTAGACAACTCTCGGCCCGGAGCCGCCTCCATTTGCCGCGCCGTACGGGCCCGTCCCGGTCGGCGACGATGAAGCCAGTGGCAACGAACACCTGTCAACGGCAGACGTCACGGATCGGACAGAAGGGCCATCCCATCGACGAACCGATTGGCGTTCTCTCTATGTCGCCAGGTGTGATTTTGTTTGATTGGATGCCAATGCCGCGAACGAATGAATGCCTTTGTTTTTTCGGCTTTTCTGCCGCCCTTACTTTGGCTGTCTTCGTTCAGTTTCCTTTCCTTCTGCACCGTCGTGCAATTCTCGCTGTACTTCTCCTCTATGTGGCCTTATTTCGAAGTGGTCAGTTTCCCTTCCCGTTTTTCCTTTGATTTTTTCATCAAAATTTTTCATCTATCTCGCCCTCTTTAGCTCGATAAAAAGGCCTCTGAGCTTTTCTTCGGCTACATTGTCGCCGCTTATTCGTTGGGTCAAATTATCGGCTCGCCAATTGTCGGCTTTTTGTCCAATCGAATGCACAAAGTTCGAACTTTCTGTTCCTTTTCCGCCCCAAAATGTTCTCCAAAAGTCAGATTCGTTACCTTCTTTACGTTGGCCTTCTGCTGATGTTTTTTGGCAACGCCCTTTACCTTTCTGTCCATCTTTTTCCTTCGACAGAGCGCAAATATTTGTTATGCGTTGCGCGATTTATCACCGGCATCGGATCCAGTCGGATTTTGCAAATCCTTTAACATTTTAACCAAATGGAATCCGCTGATTTGTCCCCAATTTTTGTCCGTTTGCAGGTAATATTTCTTTGCTCAAGGCATATGCTTCGACGGCCAGCATCCAAAAGGACCGATCGCGGGCAATTGCTTTTGTGACCGGCGGTGTGGCACTCGGATCGACTATGGGGCCAGGTGATAGAGAGGGCATTTGGCTCATAGGTTTGGGTCACTTTGTACGGGGGTTTGATGGGTCGTAAAAAATTTGTGAAAGATAAAAAGTTGGAAATTATTTTTTTTTGTAAATCAAATTTTAGCAGAATTCTTGTCATGAGTTTTTAATATTTTTTTTTCATCCCGTTACTTCTATGGGTGGTTTATCGCGTTCTTTGATTGACCTTCCCCACCATTTAAAGTAATAACTTTCTTTGATTTTCCATCAAGTTCTTTCGGTCGGTTGACTGCGGCTCCCCTTTCCCTTTCAGCTTTTCAATTGCTGTTCACTCCGTTTGGATATCCGGGCCTTCGTTTGTTCGGCTTACGCAATTTTTCTTTTTCAATGTGAGCTTTTTTCATTTTTAAATTTAATCCTTTGTAAATGATTAAATTTAAAAGGTACACGGCACCGGCATTTATGGCATGCACAATGAATTGCATCAACGCTTTGTGCATCAAAACAATGGTGACCCCCATTTTGTGTTGCATTTAAGCAATTATTACTTTAAATATTCCATAAATATTTTTTAAGTTTGCCGAAAATTACGTGGGTATACACTCGGAACAGAAAAAGGTGAACAAAGAAAATGAGCAGTTTTTTGATTTTTTGGCTATTATCTCCCAAAAAATTATAAATAAATTTGATTTTAGATTAAGTAAAATCACATGACTAAACAAAATATTCATTAGAAATCGGATGAATTGAATGCGGACAACGACAAAAAAGCATCCGAACTGCCGCCTTACGACCGTAAGGCGGTCATTTTGTGCTACGGCACTCGGTTCACGCAAATGTTCGTCAACACGAACCTGGAAACGTGAGTGTATTCAACGGGCGGATGGTGACCCCACCCCCGGGGATGCTACGCCGTTTCTGACGTGTGCCGATTTTTTCGCTTCCTTTCCGAAAATTTCGAATCTGCTGAAATGTCAACCCAATTTAAAAAGGCTTGGTGCTCCGTTGGCAATGTTGATGTTCGCTTGGACACGCGCCGATGCGGTCAAATACATTTCCATTGCTGTGAGTGTGTTTATAATAACCACTTTGTAAAATAACATATTCAAAATTGGCCAATTATTCGACAATTAATTAATAGCAACTTAAGCAAGTCGCGATGTCACTGCTCGCCTTCCTCACTTACGTTGTGTTCAT
Source organism: Heterodera carotae (assembly GCA_024500135.1). NCBI lineage: Eukaryota > Metazoa > Nematoda > Chromadorea > Rhabditida > Heteroderidae > Heterodera > Heterodera carotae. The sequence continues at coordinate 4,355 of JAKKIK010000410.1, forward strand.
TGTTTTCCGTGTCGACAAAGTGTAAGTGTTCAAATCGAAATTTAATTCAATTTCGGTTTAAGAATGAGCGACCGTTCCAATTTGGTCATTTCTTTGGTTGTGTTGGTCATGTTCCACGTGCTGACATATTCTTATCCCTTTCTGCCCGGAAATGTGCAAACTTTCCATCATCGAGGTGATATCGTCATCGGGTGCAGCAAAGTAAATTGTGTTGTCTGACCTGGTATCGGTCGTGTCACAATTTCATTGGCAAAAATTCCTTCATTTAATGAAAATATCCAGTGTCGTTATCAAGCCCGTAACCAGAAAAGATTTTCGAGGGGGGGGGAGGGGAATTGGTTTCTGATGAGGGGGAATTGGGCAAATGTTCCTTCCTTTTGCTGGGGAAAAAGCAAATTTTTCCCATTTCGGGAGTCCTCACCCCTCGGTTACGGGCCTGGTCCTAATAACCCCATAATGTTACAGTACGTACTTATTTCCGAGTTGGGTCATGGTAACGTCCTTATTTCAATTAATTTTGCTTAGATCTTACAAATCATTCCCTCTCTGAGCCCGTCGGCTGTGACTTGGACAGATTCACTTGGTTATTTTTGCTTTTTGTATTTGTCCATGGCTCCCTTTTCCCCAGGTGTTACTCCGTTCGTCCCCTCCCGCCGCTTTACTTTTACATTTGCTACATTTTTTGCATTGGATTGGGTTTGTTCATTCTATCAATATAATTTACTTATTTTTTGCTTTATTAATTAGCCTTCCCAAACATCAACGTTTCATTGAACACACTCTTCTCCAAAATCATTGGGCCTCGACGGCAGGGAACGCAGCAAGGCATTCTTCAGATGAGCGGCGGTTTTGCGCGAATGATCGGTCCCATTGTGATAAGGTGCCAAATGACTGTTAATTTAAATGTTGTCGATGCAATAACTTTCTCTCTCTCACAAATCAGCTCTCTTTACACTGCCTACGGCCCTCAAAGTGCGTGGTTGATCGAATTGACGGTAACACATTTAATTGTTTTTGAAAGTGGCATTTCTTCTCACCGGCATAAGCCTTGAGGTCATTTTCGCGACGTTGGCCCTTTGGGTGCTTCTTTTCGGGCGCATGATGCCACTGCCTCTTCCCCTCGAGAAGGATGTGCAGCATCAGCCACCACAACAACAATCGATGGCACATCAATCAAATTCCGTCGTGCCGCCCTCTTCGATTGCGCTTCACTCCGCCATCGATCAGTCTTCTTCAGCACCAGCAACAACTTCGAGGAGACGCACTCGCTCAGCGCGTTGCCGCGACGAACGGACGCCGCTGGTGGAACGCATCGACGAGGGGGACGAGGCGCGGACGGATTTCGATGAAGCAGCGCCGGCGTTGAACCCAAACGACACGACAGTGTCCACAATGGCCAGCCTGACTTGACCGCCATGCGTGTATTGTTTTTCGTCCTGTCCATTTCATTTTTTAGTTCATTTTTAATGTGAATTCGGGAATTAGCAGTTCAGTTGCAAATTAAAAACGCAATAAAATCAAATCATTCCAGAGATTTTAATGCATATAATTGAAAAAATTGAAATTTTGCGCCTATTTGTTGTTTTCGCTGTTCATCTGCTGTTTTCCTCTGCTTCCCCTTCTCGACCAAACGATGGCATTTGTTGTTGTGCTTCGCTTACTCCTTGAACATTCTCACCAATTGGGATCTTAATTACCAATCCATTGGCAATATAATTTCGCTTATTTCAGTTGGTTTTCAAAGACAACCGTTAACAGAGAAATCCCACCAACGACCTGCACAACGGTGCCTTCTCCCATTATTTGGGTCGGTGTCGAATACGTATTGGCATCAGAATTTTGCTGTTGCCTAATCGTTGTCATTGGAAGTGATTGCGTTGATTGGCTTTCATCAGCGGCATTGGCACTTTTCGGTGTCTGTGGTCGCCTTAAGTCACGCCTTCAGTTAATCAAAACAAATCGTTAAATAGCATAAAAAGGTGCAGACATTTTTTTGTTCACGTACCCTAAAACAATTGGCCATTGGGAGAGACCGCCGTAAGAGCCACCGATTTGACTGTTAATTGGGCCGTAAGGGCCCAACGGACTGACAATGCTTTCGCTGGTGCCGTAATGGCCCACAAAAAGGCCGGCCTTCAGCCCATAGCCTTCAGAAGAAGAAGCTTTTGTTAATTTGCTTTAAATGAATAATGACAACGACCATATTTTGTGTTTGACACTCCGCCAACGGAGGCTAAACGAGGCGAAGCCAACAGCAGAGAATGTGCCGCCGGCGCTTGTGCAAGCTCAAATTGCCGATGGCCGTTTCTGCTTTCGGCAGATGTTAGCCTTGGCTGTACCCTTTCTGTGGCCCCTTCGCCCCGGGGCGAGTCGAAATCTTTTTGAAAAACATTTATTTTGAACGTATTGGTTAGACTGAAGTCTGTGTGGTTTGTAGTTGTACCCCCTCTGTCTGCTTCCGGCTTTTGCCGATTTGTGTCCTTTGACACTGCTCCAATTCCCTGTGCTCCCATTTCCCTCTCCGTCAACAGCTGCGCGAGTGAGCGAACAATGGAAATTGACAGTTGGGCGATCAAATCGTTCAGCTGAACTGGTTGAGGCCGTCGTTTTGGTTGAGGCGGCGGCCACACGGCGAAGGGCGGTGGCGGCTGCTGATAAAAGGGCGGTGGTTGCTGCTGTTGTGGCATTGGCCCATAAACAGCAGCTGAGTTTTGCTGATCTGAACAAATCCGAATGATTGAACATTTCTGATCGATTAATTGATCCTTTTTGATCATCGTACAAACACTGATTGGCATTGGTTGGGTCAGAATAGGCCGAGGGTAATGGAAATGGCCACAAAGTGTTGGCGTAGAGAAGGGGCCGAAGAGGACTAAACGCTGAAAAATACAAAAGCAACAAATGCCGTGGGTAATGAATGAATTATTATTCCCTGAAAGTCCAACCTGGCACAGCGAATTGTTGGCAGTAAATGTTGGCAAAATAAAATTGGGAAAGGACATTAAAAATAAAAGTGAAATAAGCGACGAAAAGCTTTGGCAATCGAAAACAAAAATGAAAAGACATCGAAAAGCTGAAAATTAGAAAATTCATAAAAAAGTACGGTGGACATTAAAACAGAGAAATGGCAGAAGAAAAAATGCAATGCAATGAAAATGGACATTTTGTTCATTTGAAGGAAATGAATTTGGAAATGATACAAATGCAAATCGCAATCGGATTGAATTGTCCGTCGTTGTCTCTTCTCCCCCCGCGGCGATAAAGCGGCGACATCGACGGACGGCCACCCACTCAGCCGAGACGAGAATGAATCAGGCCGACGACTGCAAGTGGGTGGTGGTGTTGCAGTTGCAGATGCTCTTTCCCATATGAAAAATGCCGAAAAGTGAAAGGAATTAATCCATTTCATTCAAAATCCATTTAATTATTTAAATATGTATATGTATGAAAAGGAGCAATCAACAATTAGTTAAAATAAATAAAAATTCCCAATTTTCAGATCGATCAGACAATTCCGGCTTCCGGGAAAAGATCAATGCCCGGGTCCTTCCACCAGTCGCAACTGTTTCCGATGTGATGGAGGATGTAACCGAGCTCGTGGAAGAAGTCTCGATCACTGTATTCCTGTCAAATGATTGATCACTGATCAGTCATTACAATACTGCCCGTACGGACTGACTTTGTTCACCACCACGGCCATTTCCAGCCCGTTGTCCAGACGTACAAGCATTGAGGCCGAGCCGGGCATTCGTCCGTCGTGCTGCCACCCGTTGAAGCCCATAATGTTCAGAGACCAACCCAAGCCGTAACTGAACCAACCAATAAGAAGACACTTTATGTACATCAAAGTTAATAATCAAGAAAGTGTCAATTGGCCACAATTTATTATTAGTCATTTAATGTTAAAATGGTCTTTACATAATTTATTCATTCTGTTGTTTCTCATATGATTATCGTTGGAATGGAATTATAGAAAGCAATTGTATGAATTAAAAATTTCGAAACATAGCCGCCCCTTTGGGTATTGAAAATAGCTAACCCGGGGTGGCTATTGTATTAGAGAAAATAGGGTAATTCGTTTTACGTTTCATTGGACGCTTCGGTTGGTATGACCCATTGGCGAAGTGCCCAATCACTGAGTAAATCGGGCCGTCGTTTGAATCCGTCCAAATGTGCCATCAATCGAAGACTATGAAAATGACAAAGGCATGTAAGTGGGCAATAAATATGTGCAACAAACAGTTCAATCGGAGAAGCGATCCAACCGCCCCAGGGGCCTGAAGCATTAGGCCATTGGAAAAGAATGACAAAACTTTTATTTTTGCCTATTCTTCCTGGCGGCAACAAATCATACGGATTGAATCCCACGCGATTGCCGCCTCCCATGTAATAGAGCACTTCACGCCTGTTTAGGAAATGGTCAAGCAAACATGGAAACAGAATACAAATGCATACAATGCCATTGTTAGCCCGTTTGAAACAATAATTTTGGCTAAAGAAAGCATTGATCGGTGTCACTAAATTATTCCCCGCCCCCGAGAATGCGTTGATCGGAACCAGTAAAGTGATCAGTGATCACCCCCCCCCCTCCCGCTTCACCTCGATTTCTCCGATAGACTTGGTCTGGCCACCTGTTGCAGACTTAACATTTTGAAAGGAACAAAATCAGCGGAATTGGACTTGAATGTCTTTGACACCGATCCGTTGCCAAATGTGTCGCTTCACGAACTGTTCATAGTCCATGCCAGCAATGCGCTCAATGATGTGCCCTAGCAGTTGGTAGCCGAAGTTGGAGTAAATCCATGCTTTTCCCGGCCGTACGATCAACGGTTGCTGTGCCAGCACTTTTTCGACCAGTTCGACGGTGTCTTTGTCCGGCTCCAGCCAGGCGGGGTCGCTGTCCACATTGTTCCAGCCACCTTTTACAATACGATGAAAAATGAAAAGGCATTTTAGGGTTATGAGATTGTCGGACCCATCCCAATATTTGTACAACAAATCCCTGTAAGACTGCTGGTGGAAGAGCATTCTGAGCAATTGGGACCAGGGATGTGCGCATATGCGTTATGCGTATTATCCGTTTTTTTAGGTGTGCCAAAATTAGTATTATGCGTTTTTTTAATTTGGTATGCGCACATCCCTGATTTGGAACCAACCCAAATCAGAGGGCAAACACTTTGAAATTGTGTCGAAACGAAAGGATGGAAAAGGCGGACTTTTACTGATTCAAATCGGTCGCTTTTCCCAACAGAAATTGTTTCAGTTGATAATTAATTAATCAGAGAAGAATTGACCTGAAGTGTGCTCTAGCAGATGCCGCACCTCAAAGTGATGATAAAACGGCAATTTGTTTATGTTAAATTCATTTGAATTTCATTTACCGTTATTTCGGTCACCCATTTGCCGTAAGGCTTTTGACGAGCAAATTCATTGCCTAAAGAGTGTAATAATTTTTGAATTAAGAAATGTTTGCATTTAATTGGCATTTTTGTATCAGCGCTTTAAAAAGAATGTATTGTTGACCAAAAATGGAGTTGTTTGGTCCGAAAACGAGCTGTTCCAATTTGAGGCTGCCTTTGTCCACAACTTTTTAAAATGACAAAAAATGGCACAAAAAGTCGAATTCAAAATTCTCACGGAGTAAAATTGCGGCCGCGGTGATTGGCTTAGACACTGATTTGAGCCTCATTTCTCAGAATGTTAACGCATTAAATGCACCTGATCCAATGCGGAACTGAATTTGAGTTTATTTTGTGTTTTGGGTTGATCAATCAATCAGTGACTGATCACTGACCAATCAATCAGTGACTGATCAGTGTTCAATCAATCACTTTTGCCCACCTGCTCATTCGGTGTGACTTGCAATTTCTTTCTCACATTGCCATAGCCAAAACCTTTACAAATTGGAAAGAAAATATGGCCAAACGCGCTTAGAAATGAATTCGAGCTGATTTGTCTCGAGTTGTGACTCAGTGCCGGCCAAATAATTTGCAGGGATTCTTGACGAAAAGCATCAAAATGTTTGTGCATTGTGCCGATCAGGCCCGTAACCAGGCCCCTCCTCGGAAAAAATGGGAAAATTTTGCTTTTTCCCCAGCAAAAGGAAAAATTTTTTCCCGATTCCCCCTCCCCCGCCCAAATTTACCGTTCCCCCCCCCCCGTAAATTTTTTCTGGATACGGGCTTGGTGCCGATGATAAAATTCCGAAATAAGTGACCAAAAGAAATGGCACTATTTAAGCGGACAAGGCAAAAGAATTTGGGTGGAATTTTCCAAAAATGCTTTCTGATCAGGATATTCTATTTATCAATCAGCGAGTGCCGTTTGGGTCTGATCACTCTGTCCACTGTTTGGCCAACCTTTGTCCCTTGAGCCAAATGTCCGGTGCGCGGGGATGTCGAAATGAATGCGTGTCGCTCCACAGCACCACAAATTGGAGACGTTCATCCCCAGGGGAATGAAAGTGCGAAATTTGGCGAGGCATAATGGGCCACGGGGACGACCGTTGTCCGGGAAACTTTGACGGCGGAGGCCCAAACTTTCGGACCATTTTGCGCAAGTCATCTCCAATTTCAACCCAATGGCGTCGGCCCGGCAAATATTCCCAAATAGCGCAGCACAACACCTTCAACCGATGGCCAAATATATTTAAATTTTTAAAATTGTTCGTCGAATAAAATGACCTCATCCAAATTGCGAAACACTCGAAATTGCACTGCAACGTAATCCCTTTAATGAACAAAAAGCATGTTTATGCAAATAAGAAGCTTGTTTTATGGGCATTTATTTAAAAGATGTGCCATCGGTTACGGCATTTTATAATTGCATTAAAAGTTCCGTGCCAATGTTAGCCCAAAAAATGTTTGCCTTGCCGCAAGTCTGTCATTGAGCTCAATGCACTCGGATAATGTGATGCCGTAATGTGCTGATGTGAAAAAGAGGAGATTAATTCATTCAGTTCGGCTTCCGTACAAATTAGGCAAATTTACCAAAAAACTTAATGTCAAATTTTTTGTTTTATTAATATTTTTACCTTCGTATGGAACCGCGCGCAACGCTGGCTTCTGCCAAACGCCAACAAACCGAGCAGTTTTCTGATCAGACAACAAACACATTTAAACAGAAACAAACTTCGCTTGCGTACGCTGATTCAGTGATCAACCGATTGTTTCAGTAATCGATCGATTGTCTGATCCCTCCCCCCCTCCACACCTTTCTTATACTGTATCCGCAAAGACTGATCAGTCGGAAGCCATCCTTTTCAAAAAGCGTCTTCTGGAGATCAGATTCAGGTGAGCCAGCGAACCAGATCTGGTCAGAGAAATGAATAATTTTAAAGTGTAATTTAAGAAATGCATTACTGTACACTACGGCATGGGCCCGTAACCGGGGGGGAGGGGGGAGAATGGGGGAATCCCCCCCCCCCCTCCCCCGAAATTTCTGGTTACGGGCTTGCACTACGCTCAAGTATGGTAGTACCCTCCCGAAACAGTACCCTGGAGTTGACCCCGGGCACTCGTTCCCAATACGTGCTGAACACCACTTGGCCATCTCCACGCTCGTCATGTCCACAAAGCTGTGTCAGTGCCATGTCCAACTCTTCATTTTCTCTTTGAATTAACAAAACCGTTTAAAACATTCTCAATTTGTTTCACCAAACTGTGCAGTTTTAAGCAGTTCAGAAAAGCTCATCGGTTCGGGCTTCAAAAAGACGGGGCCCGAGAAACGGTGCATTATGGCCTAAATATTGTCAAATTATGGTCACAAATTGATCAATTATAAAAGTGATTTGGGGGTGGCGAGTGTTATGTTCCTTAAATGGCATTCAAAACTTACGTAATAGTGCAACTGATTTCCTCTGTGATGGTCGCGAAAGTGATCCATCGAAACAAGACGACCTGAACACATTTGACTGAATCAGTGATCGAATGATTGATGAGAGGCAAAATGAATTCATTAATAGCATATTTATTCGGGTTAAGGGATTTGCCTTGTCGATTTCAATTCCATTCCATTGGAAATCATTTGGAATTTAAATTAATTAATTCAAAATTCCATTCAAAATTCTGTGTCCCCTCCCCCATTTTGTGCTCGCCTCCATAGGAAAGACTGCAGGCGAGCACATTGTCCACTTGCTTTTCTGCCCCCGCGACCATCACCCAATCCTTCTCACGAGGCAACTGCGGATGGACAATCTTAAACAGAAACAATGTTAAGTGTCCAAATCCGAAAAGGAAATGGCATTCACGTACTCAAATGGCACTTATACACTCCAATAAATGCCACGCTTTTAAATGGCACTATCTATCGATTGAAATTAATTGATCGATCGGCCCCGTCCGATCACTTAATGGACCACCTGTAGAAATGGCATTTTGTGCTCCAACGTGTGCGTGCCGCTGCTGCTCTTCATCGTAGTTTTGCTTGCACTTTGCTGCCTTCCGTCCTCATTTTCCCGTTCTCCGTATGCCGCGCTTGCTCCGGCACCGCATTTTCTGTTCAGTCCCGTAACGCCTTGGCAGTTGGGTAATCAATTATAATGAATGAATACCGCTGAGATCAGCTAGAATGGAACGATTGTGCCCGACCCTTCGGGGGCAGAAAGTCGAAGACAGAGCAGGGCTTTAACCATGAGGCGGGGAGGTGGGTTGGGGGTACATGGGGTACGTACCCCCCCTCCCCCCGTCCCAAAATCCGGGATGCGTCCCTGGGACCGGGGCCACAGACGTCGGGGGCAACCCAAGAAGCTTGGCATGCCTACTATGGTGCTTCTTCGTCTTCAAATCCATTGCTCTACGCTTCCACCGCCGGTGAATTGCTGCTTCATCTGCTACTGATGCCCAATTGCTATTAGCATCATTGTCTGAATGCCATTTTTGGCGTTGTTGCAAGATTTGAAACGATTTTGGTAACGGTGGGCCAATGTCGGGTGGCACCAAATAGGGGGCACGGAAAAAAGTGCCATTGGACGACAGTAAGGAGGACAGGCAAAGTGAAAGGACGGCACTGGCACTCGAAGCGACGGAGGGACAGAAAAGGAAGGGAAACGACAACGGCAGCAACCAAATAAAAGGGGAGCAACAGCAGCGAAGAGACATTGGTTGATGAGGAAATCTAAAAAACGGCAAAGCAAAAGTGGCTGATGCAGTCGCAATTCAAAAATATTTGAAGGGGATGAATGTCTGCAGTCCAAGATGAGTGGGCATTGAATTCGGACGACGGACGGGCCAACAAACAAAAAGGACGGCGCTGCGCAATTTGTTCTCATAGCACTCACCCAACGCCCCTCCCCGCAGGCGAATTCGTCGGCGGGCGGCCACTCATTCTCAAACAATGACCATCTAATCGACATTGATGCTCTTGTTTGTTTGGATATGACGGCGTGTGGACATCAATCACCACACACCCAAATTCAAAATAAATGCACGTTTTGGCGTTTGGGCATCCCGCCGAAAAGTGGTGAATTAAAGTCGGCATTAATTGGCGAATGAACTTTTGGAATTTATTGTATAATGCTTAGTCAGTTTCTTTCGGCATTAATTAGCGAATAAACTTTTGGAATTTATTGTATAATGCTTAGTCAGTTTCTAAGTCCAATATAAAAATCCGATCTTACCACACCCTTTTTCTGTATTTCCAAAGCAACAACAAAATGTATGCAACCAATTGTGGTGGGTGGTCACTGATATAACAATTCACTTTGTCCCAAATGATCAAGCATCATTAGACGGCACCTGTCTCATTCTTCGATGGTCTCTTCGGTGTGCTTTCCCTTCAAAATGCCCGTCACGCGCGCTCTGCCCGCCGCTTTCCTTTCGAGCAATGAGCTGAACAGAAACAAACAAAAATGGAAATGTTAGCATTTGTTACCGTCGGTCTTTGTCCATTTTGAGCTTTGTGATTTGCACATTTGAAGGATGAATTCCAACTGAAAAGCAACAAAATGAGAAAATAAGCTTAGAACTAAAATAATAAACAGAAACAAGGCGGGATTGGAGCTCCGCAAATTGTTTTATGTCCAAAAAAGTAAAAGCAACAAACCATGAACTGTCGTTCCGTTTGCCTTCTCTCGAGTGATCTTATCAACATGCACGACGTACTTCTTCCTTAAGAAAAATGTTTGTTTTTCAATTATTAATGTTCTCTTTTCGATTGCGAAATACTCCAAGTGTTGTTCAAAAAATCGATGTTGCGATGAATAACTATTAAGTTTAATTGTGAAATACAAACCGGTAAACACGCATAATACGACCGGCGTTGCCCTTGAAGTGACCTCGAGTAACCGTCACCTCGTCATCAATGCTTAAATATTGTAACTTAAATCCAAATTAAATATTTCTTTTTGCCTTTTTTTATAACCATCCACCATCTTCTATCCCCCCACCCCCACCAGACGGATACCAAATTAGATAAAATACCGAATGGGAGTAGATCGGACTCCGTGTTTATTACGCAAATCTTTTGACAGCGGTGCGGACATAATGCGACGACGGATGTGTGATGGCGCATTGAAATGGCGTTTGCGGGACTTACGCGCTGAAGATGAGACGAAGGGGTTCAGCTTCATTTTGGTATATAAATCTAAAAGGAAACGCGTATTTACAATAAAAAATAAGGCCCCACACACATTTAATTATTTCTTAAGGTCAACTGAGGTACTGGTTAGGCCTAGGGCTTTATGACCCTAATCACAGGTTAGAACATGAAATTTTAGTCGTTTTCAGGACCGCTGATAGGACTCCCACCCTGACCCGAACTCGACAAAAAAGTCGAAAAATTATTTTATTTTTTTTTAATAACATCATAAAATGCACGGATAATGATAAGCATTAGAGAGACCATCCATGCACTTGAAGTGATTTTGTCTTAACGATTTTTGAAAATTTAAAATGTTCGAGTTTGTGTTTTTTATGGACGAAACAATACCGACTAAAAAAAAAATGCAAACAAATCAGAACTCGACATTCCCATTCTTTTTATTATGCTACTCGTATAATTTTTTGTGTTAGTTGAATTGGCATGATGCACATTGCATTCAAATGAGAAACAATACCCTTTAAGTTTTGCTTGAAACTCGACGAAAAAATCATTTGGAGCACGCACTAGTTTTATGATTAAGTTTGGGGTTAATTACACTTTATTCTGCACTCGGACTTTATTGTTCGGAGCATAAAATCACTCAATAAAAGAATCGAAACCATGCATTCGTTAATAAAGGTTTTTGTCACTGGATTGCTCGGTAATATCAAAATGAGTCCAATATATACAAATAACTCCAAATCGTTATAGATGAGAAAGCCTTGTCAAAAATTATTAGAGAGAACAAAATTGAGTTTGAGAAGGTGTGGTCGGATTTGCACATTTCGCAGTATCCGCCGTCCCTCTCTTTCTCGGTCAATGTTTTAGGGGCGACTTTTCCGTTTTCTCATCGTTGGAGAGCATTTTGATTACTAAACAATTCGTACATCAACAGTTCATAAAGGCTATTCGTGATGCCCCAGGTGAGCAATGAGCGCGTGAAATTGAGCTGAACACCGCGGTACAAAGCACGCATTGAGCCATTCCTTTCGGCCAGAATCTTTTTGAACATAAACCAAGGAGTGCAAAAAGCGACACCAATATTTGACTGAAAAGAATAATCAACATTAAGAGGGGAAAAATCCGTTTGAAAACGACGGACTTGCATCCGACTTTTGATGACATTGAAAGGGAAGAATATTGTTGATATGCATGCCCCGAGAACAGCGCCTGACAAAAAGTTTGCAAACAAATTTTGCGTCCGAGTTCGCGCCTCAGTCGAATGAAAAAGTTTCGTCAAAACGAATTCTCGGAAAGGTTCACGCAACGTGAAAAACATTACATTGCTGCACCTAAAACATTGTAAATCTTTTAAGAGTTTTGCATATCATTTAGTCGAAAAAAAAAGTTAATTTGTGGTAAATTCGTTACCCGTTGCGTAGAACGATGACAGAAAAACCGCGATAAAACCTACAACAAATGTGATTCTATTAAAATCAAATAAAAGGTCATAAAACATACTCTTTCGGGGAATAGTTTTTGTACATAGTGCGAAATGCTTCGCCCGTATTTTTGAATTTGTCAAAGTGTTTGCTGGTCTGAAGAAGCGACTGCACTCTCTCAAACGGACAAAGAAAGGCCTCTGTAGTACCGGCTAAAACAAAAGTTCTTAGAGTCGAATTAAAAATTATTTGGGTAAGAGAGAGATGATAATTTGTCCTTTTGGAAATTTTATTGCCGCCCCCCTTAATCCGACCTAGAAAGGCGGAAACAGCATGACAAATTGTAAAGCTGGACAAATTCGGATCACACCCAAAGGCGTATTGGTACTTTTCAAAGCTGCCAAACCTGAACGGAAAATTACTTTAGCGAGTAACATTCTATTTTTTGGATGCCAATTTCTGTCAAAACTCACATAATCGAACGTGTCGTTGTTCTCTGAATCAACGGAGGAAGAAGACCACGGTAAAGGTAGCGCAATCCCTCGAGACGAAGCTAATCGGAACCCAAATTAAAAAAAACCGGCCAAACCTGCCTTTTGTTAACCGATAAATATAAGAATTCTATAGTAAACAGGCGAAAAAAGGTCCTGTTTCACTTTATGCGTCTAATATTTTCTTTTGGCTGCCCGTTGCCACGTCCCCTAGGACCACCTGTCTGATAGCATCGACGAGGAGCACATTGTGCAACTGTTGACGGAAGATCAATTTGTTCTGCGGGTACAGAAGGCATGTCTCTAGGCAACCAGCTGAAAGCAGAACAACAATCAGAAACGCTCCAAGGCCGAAATGATGTCTGCTCTTTCCAGTCTCCCTCCCAACTCACGCACCACTCCATCCGCAAATGAACTCTTTGTAACGATGACTGGTTGAATGAGTGACCATACACCGCTGAAAATGAGCACATCAACAAAGTCATTAATTGGGAGTGTATTAAAATCAATGTAATTAAATAGAAAATCATCCTTTGGAAGGCCTGGCGGTCAAACATAGTTTATAATTCATTGAAAGAAGTACAATTCTTAAATAATGCAAATAATAAACATTAAAATACACACAGACATATGCTGTTTGGTTTCCGATAACATAAAATGAGTGTTATCTGACAAAGTATATTCATTCAAATGCCGATGCGGTTCCCGTCTGCGCAACTTTTTGGAGCAGCTGACGAGCAATCACAAGTCGCTGAATTTGGGAAGTCCCTTCGTAAATTTGGTAAATTTTTGCATCTCTCATCAGCTTCTCGACCGGATATTCGGTGTTGAAACCATTGCCACCAAAAATCTAAAAAATGAATTAGAAACAAACGATCGCCGTCGCTTCACCTGAACGGCGTTTGTCGTCGTTTGCATTGCCGTGTCAGCAGCGAAACACTTGGCGATAGAAGCAAAATAGGACGAACGGACGCCGTTGTCCACGTCAGTTGCCGCGCGATAAGTGATCAAACGGGCCAATTCCAAGTTAATTGCCATGTCGGCCAGCATAAAAGAGACGCCTTGGTGCTGAAGAGACAAACAGACAATAAAATAGCATGACAAACACAAATGCAATACATGAGCGATCGGCACAGAGAAAGTTTTGCGCTCGAGTGAATATTTTGCAGCTTCGTCAAGTGCCCTCCAAGCCAAGCCTTTAATTGTCGAAAATATCAATTCTTGATTTTATAGACATATTTAAAGGAGCAACCCAAAGCCGCAGCCGCAACGCCGGGACGAGTTGCTAGAAGCAAGGTTGAATTGTGAACAACATACGAACAGAAAGTGCCCACTGTCAAAAGCTCCCATGGCGATTTTAAATCCAGCACCCGGCACACCCAAAACATTTTCATTTGGCACTTGGACGTCCTCAAAGGTAATGGCACGAGTATCGGAACAGCGTTGACCCATATTAATTTCCTATTGAAAATAAGTTTTTAAAATATGACGGACAGATTATACTATATTTCGCACGACCTTACAGCATTTACCTTTTTGCCTAGAACAATTCCAGGAGTGTCCCCGTCAACGATAAAAGCAGTGAATGCCTAACAGAAAAAAAATTGGTAAAGTATTTTTGAACATAAAACTTTGCCGGCGGGTGTTTTCGGGTTCGGATCGGATCTTGCCAAGACAAAAAACCATTTGGCGTATCCACCACCAGTGATCCATGCCTAAAGTTTGATCAATTTAGAACATTGACGACCAGTTTTATGCAATGCCTTGCTTCCATTGATCAGCCATTTGTCCCCTTAACAAATTCACTGTTCATTAATTTGGAAATTCTCCAACATTGTTTTACCCTTCAGAAGAGCGGTCGTTTTCACTCCGCTGACGTCAGAGCCGGCGCCCGGTTCGGTCACACAATACGAGGCAATCAGCGGCTCGGATGCCAACATTCCGGCGTACTTCTGTTTTTGCGTCTCATTGCCAGCCAACAATAGCGGAGCCAATGCAAGTGATGGTCCCATAATGGCCAATTGGATAGCGGAACAGCCAAAGGACAGCGCCTCAACAATCAGCGCTGTCTCCAAATTGGAGCAGCCAGGCCCACCTGTGGATGAAGCAAATTAAGTAAACTCAAGATGAGCTCACGCACTCACCGTACTTCTCGGGGATGGACGGATTCATCAAACCAAGGGCGTGTGACTGTTTGATGATGTCCCAAGGGAACGCCATCGTTTTGTCATATTCTGAAGCCTTAGGCGCAATCACTTCCTTTGCAAATTTAAGAGCGCCATCCTGGATAGCTTTTTGCCTCAAATGGTGGTAATAGAGTTGAGAACAGCCATGATAACTTACTGATCAGACAGATCAAAACTGATCAGTCTCCGAGACAATAAAACACCGAACACATTATCCGAGATGCTGAAAAGTCTCTTTGAAAGCATCACTGAAAAATGAATTCTAAATAATTTTTGGATTACATCTCAAATAAATGTAATGAATACATAAATAATTAGAAAAAAAACATTACAGAGAAAGTCTATTTTATTTCATAGATAAAAAGATATAAACACATTATATTAAAATTTAAATAAGGAAAATTCTATTCTTTTTAAATATTGTTTGCATTTAAACATTATACTGTAAAATAGAAAACACATTAAAAATACATCAAGGGACATAAGAAGTTCCGGTTTGAGCAACTCTAAAGAGATTGGATTTGGAATGTTAACCTAAAATTAGTCACCTCTGCAGCAATTGACGAGAAATGACAAGCCTTTGGATTTGAGAGGTGCCTATAAAACAAAAGCATTCCTCATTAAACGATGAATTTTTATAAATTGAAAGCACCTTCGTAAATCTGAAATATTTTAGCATCACGCATCAGTTTTTCGACGGGAAATTCCGTGTTGAAGCCATTGCCGCCGAATACCTATAAAATCACAGGTTCTATTTATTATTTTCTTTTCTCTGTTTGTTCGATCAGTTAATAATACGGTACCTGGACAGCATTTGACGCTGTCTGATTGGCAGTGTCAGCAGCAAAGCATTTGGCGATGGATGCCCAATACGCCCCCGGTCTGCCCGAGTCCACTTCCTGAGCACCTTTGATGGTCATCAGCCGTGCCATCTCCAAATTGATCGCCATATCGGCAAGCAGAAAGGACACTCCTTGGTGCTAAACCAACACAAACGTAGTAATTTCCATTTGATTTACAAAATGCAAATTGGATTAACCTGTGCAATTGGTACACCAAAAGTTTTGCGCTCAAGCGAGTATTTTGATGCCTCATCCAAAGCCCGAGCAGCAAGTCCCACAGCCAAAGCTGCAACAATTGGCCTCGTTTTGTCGAATGTTTTCATCGCAATTTTAAATCCTTCTCCGGGGGAGCCGATGACATTAGAAGAGGGCACAACGACATCCTCAAAACTGATAGCACGAGTGTCGGAACAGCGTTGGCCCATGTTAATTTCCTGTTAAATAACCATTTTAAATAAATTTTTTGATCAAACGGAATCACTGTAATACAATACAATGTATTGACTTATTTCTCAAAAGAATTCATCTACCTTTTTACCACGGATAATTCCAGGAGTGTCACCATCGACCACAAAAGCTGTGAACGCCTTCCCCGTTGAAGCCTTTGGGTCCGGATCAGTCCGGGCAAGCACAAAATACCAACTGGCAACTCCACCGTTGGTGATCCACATCTAAAAAGCTGATAAATTGAATTTAATTAAAGAGATGATGGCCTTTTTACCTTTGATCCATTAATAACCCATTCATTGCCCTTTCTCTCTGCTTTTGTTTTCAGACCAGCAACATCAGAACCGGCACCAGGTTCAGTCACACAGTAAGACTATGTACAAAATAAACAAATGCAATTATAGAACTCTGAGGCGATAAAAAATGAACTTACAGCCATTAGGGGCTCTTCAACCAAACGGGACAAAAATTTCTTTTTGACTTCATCATTGGCTCCAATGATCAGAGGAGCTGCGGCCAAATCATTTCCCATAATTGCAGTTCCAATCCCTGTGCATCCATACCCAATTGCTTCACTGATCAACACACTACTTACAAGTTCCAAGTCAAGGCCACCTGAAAAGAAAACACTAACAGAAAAGGTTACTTTGTATAAATATTTTATTACTTGCCCTTCCATATTTTATTGTTCTTTTTCTTTCTTTATGAAACATTTCTGTCGTAGCTTTTCTAGATTTCTATCCCAGTTTGCAGTTCCGACCCCCATTTCGAATCCCAAACCCAAAATGAAGAAAAACTCAAGTATAGTATAAAAACTGGAATTTTGACAAAATGTTTGAATTCTGTTTTGGGAATCGGGTAATAGTTAAGATGGCAGCCCCTATTTTTTAGCGGAATTTCAATTAAAGTCGCAGATCACGAATCTGAACTCAGATTTTCTATATTATGAATCCCGGACCAGAATTCGAACAATTGGTCGAAAATTTAATTTTCAAAAAATTTTTTTTGAGCTTTTTCGTCCGCAACAATTTATTGGCATAGATAAAACTCAGATACATGCAACCAAAAATTGTAAAACACATTTTCGCGATCACCAAAACGTTGGCGAACACCCAAACTCTGGAAAGTACCTAAGTGTCATATGTGTCGGTCTTATTTCCAAATTGTTATTTGAATTTTCTTTTCAATTTCTTCCACATCGATTCTACGTTTTTCGTATGAGCAAGGTGGTTGGCAGGATTTACAAAATTCTGACTGTGATTCACAATCAGATGATTGTAATTCTGCGCAAGGTTCGAAATGAAATTTTCTGAAAAATTTAATTTTCGATCAATTGTTCGAATTCTGGTCCGGGATTCATAATATGGAAAATCTGAGTTTAGATTCGTGATTAGCGACACCGAAAACCTCCAGAAACATGTTTTGACGACTATTTTAATTTTTGAAATTTCCGCCAAAAATAGGGGCAATCATCTTAACTATTAACTGATTTTCAGCAAGTTGTTCGAATTCAAGTTCAGAATCAGTCATAAGACTCCGGCGACCTTGGAAACCCCTAAAATGGCTTTTCTTACAAACAAACAAAAAAGTTTGAAATTTTTGAAAAAGGGAGGCTACCATTCGTAGTAGTAATTATTACCAAATAAAATACTATAGAAATCTAATAACGATAAAAACTGACCGTATTCTGTGGGGATGTCGACATTCATAAATCCATTAGCATGAGTCTTCTTGATTACTTCCCATGGGAATTCCATTGTTTTGTCATAATGCGATGCTTTTGGAATGATTTCTTCTTGCGTGAATTTCTTTACAGCTGCTAGAAGTTGTTTCTGTTCTTCACTGAATTCTGAAAATATAAATAAAGGTAATAGTGCAGTTTATCCCCCCCATTTTTCAAAATAAAAATTCAAGTTTTAAAAAGTCGTAAAAACGTGTTCCTAGGGGTTTTTAGGGCCGCTGATCCAGAATCCGACATCCATTTTGCCTAAGTTCGAATCCCAGACCAGAATTCGAACTAAAAGTCGAACATAATTTTTTTTCAAAAATCGATTTTATCGCCTAAGCACTTGAAATGCCTGAATATCATAAAACGCGGGAAATAACAACAGCTAGCGTCCATTTAATCATTTTAAGACGATAAAATCGATTTTTGAAAAAAAATTATGTTCGACTTTTAGTTCGAATTCGGGTCCGGGATTCAGTATTGGTCGAAATGGATGTCAGAATCGTGATAAGCGACCTCGTAAACCTTCGATAATGTATTTTTGTAACTTTTTAGAAGAAAGTTTGAAAAAAATCAAGTACTTGACAAAAAAATCTTAGATAAATATCAATGATTTTCAAAATCTAAGCTCAGATTCGTGATCACCATCTTTTTTAAGCCCAGAAAAAGTGTCTCCCATATTTTTAACTTTTTTTTCCGTCGGGACCGCAAATCTGCACCATTGCCGGGATTCGAACTTAGGCGAATTGGATGTCGAATTCTGGATCAGCGGCCCTAAAAACCCCTAGGAACACGTTTTTTACGACTTTTTAAAACTTGAATTTTTTTTTCGAAAAATGGGGGGGATAAACTGCACTATTACCTAAATAAATTAGCTTCAAAAGACAAAAGTTTTACCAAAATTAAGTCCGGAGGTTGACGACGCAAATAACTTCGAAGAAGCATAAAATGGTCGTTTGAGTAAACATTTGGAGCAACGTGCTAATGATTGCATTCTTAATTCGTAAAAATGATAGACTTTCGGATTGAGTAAAATAGCGAAAATAGATAGAAGGTAAAAGGTAGCCACTCAAGAAGAAAAAAAACAGGAGGGATAGGGCGAAAGTAAAAATGCAATGAAAACAAAATGGACTTTGGACTATGTAGTCGCAGTGATTGTGTTTTAATGATAATGAGTACGCCATTCAATGAAATCGATCACAGATTAAGGTGATAGAATAACAGCGAAAGCAATAGTGAGAGCGGCGATGAAATCAAGCAAAGCAAAAGCAATAAATTGGATTTAAAATGATATGGCATTTTGTTACGGACTAATTCAAAAATGGCATGCTGGCAAGTCAAAAAGGACAGTTTAATCTACCTGCGGATTTTTTATTCTGTTTACAAGCGTTTGGTCGCCGCGGGGGGTATTATCTCAAGAAATTTTTTAATTTTTAGGAAGTAACGAATTACACACAAATAAAGGAAATGTCTTCTGACTTTGGAAATCCGCTGAAGAAATTCAAACTGGTATTCCTTGGTGAGCAAAGCGGTAAGTATTGGTATTTTTTTTATTTTACAGAGTATTAAACCTTTTAAAAAATTTTCTTTTCAAAAATTCAGTTGGAAAGACTTCGCTCATCACCAGGTTTATGTATGACAGCTTTGACAATACGTACCAGGCAACCATTGGTATCGATTTTTTGAGTAAGACCATGTATCTCGAGGACAGAACGGTAAACAATGCAATTTTCCTATTTCACCAATTATTTTCATTTTAAGGTCAGACTCCAACTTTGGGATACTGCTGGGCAAGAACGCTTTCGCTCACTCATTCCGTCATACATTAGGGACTCCACAGGTTGAGTAAAAACCACAGGCATTTCACTTTAAGGTTTAGTAGAGACCGGACGGGACCGGGTCCCCGACGGGATTTTACCGAGACTTCTGGTCCCGGTTTTTTTTTGGAATGAGACAGGTTTCCAGTAAAACGGTTTTTTCCTTCCTGATTTGCAACTGAAAAATCCCGGTTCAGTACTGGGTCCCGGTCGAAAAAATGAACTGGGAATCCTGTAAAACCGGAACCGCAGTATTTGTTTTGTAACTGACGGTATTTGTTATTGTTAATTATTATTAATTAATTTAGTGGCTGTTGTCGTCTATGACATAACAAGTAAAACTTCGGGTTCTTTTATTGGTTTCTACAAAAAAGAATACTTTCAGATGCTAACTCCTTTCACCAAACATCTAAATGGATTGATGATGTTCGCACCGAGCGAGGAAGTGACGTTATTATCATGCTTGTTGGAAACAAAACTGACCTTGCAGACAAAAGGTTTTTCTAATTGTTCCCTTTTTAGCAGTATTGCCACTTTCATAATAAGCAGCACCAAACGGTCTTAAATCTAAGATATGACTCCAAATACACAAATCTCGTTAAAATATAAAAAAAAAATTCTCCGTCGGCACCTATCGGCACCGCCGGGTAGGTCTCAGGTTTGAGTCACCATATCGGCCCCTCCAAATAAGCACAACACACTTGACAACATTGCTTTTTAGGCAAGTTTCGACGGAAGAAGGCGAACAGAAGGCAAAGGAACTGAATGTGATGTTTATTGAGACATCAGCAAAGGCCGGCTACAACGTGAAGCAGGTCGGTCCCTCTCTTTGCACAAAATACCAATTATTATACGCATTGAACCAATTTACTTAGCTTTTCCGACGGATTGCTAGCGCTCTTCCCGGCATTGATGTGGAAAAGGCGGCGGACGCAAGTAAATAATGAAAGACCAAATACTCGAATGACTGGTCCGGGATTTAAATTTCGAATTGATCTGGATTCCTTTTGAGACCGGGATTTTCTTAAAAACAAATATAGGGTCTTCGTCATTCAATATACCGGGAAAATCCGGGTCTAGGGCGTATCCAGGATTTGGGTCTGGTGGGGGAGGGGGGTACTTGGTGGCCTTTATTCGAATCACAGAAATTTCGATTTTTCCTAATTTGGTTCAGAACAAGTCGTTGACATTGGGCCGATTAAGCCCCGTCAGATCGTCACCGAAGAGGGCTCTTGTTGGTGTTGAACATGTGACAATGAGTTGTTGGATTGTCCGTTAATTAATTATTGTCGTTATTAATTTAATTCACATGTATTAAATGTACCGTCATTTTGATAAAATATCCATTTGACTATTGGTGGGTAAGTTACTCGCTTTGAAAATGAGGTAGTAACATTTGATGGGTTAGAGTTTGTTCTAATTGAAATGTTGCCCATTGAGAAACGAGGGGGGGGGGGACTATTAAGATAACTCCTAAAAAAGTAAACACAAAACCCCCTCTTTTTGAGCCTCCCCTCGGGCAGTGAAACGGCGTTCAAAGCGAACGGATGTGTGAAGATCAGCAGCATATGCATCCGACCATTGAGTCGTGGAATACGGTAGTGAATGGAAAGAAGAGGAAAAGGAGGCGGTGGGGGTCACCTTTTTGTTAGTCATCCAAATTATAAAAGATTATGATATTCTTCGAGTTTTTTTTTTTTTTTTTTTTAAATGGGCAAACAGAAGTTAAGAGATTGAACAATTAGCAATAAAATTACCAAGTAAAATTCACAATATATGGTTTGCAAATTGTTTCAATCTCTCAGCTTCTGCTTACCCAGCTTTTAAAAAGAGCTTTCGAAGGATAGCAAAAAGTTATTTTATGGCCCAAGTTTTGTGTACTGTTGGCTATTGTAACCCTGTGAAGAAATGGCCAAGGATATATGCCAATCGCAGAATAATACTTTTTAGTATAATTTTATTGCATTATTTATTAATGTCATTGCCCGTCTTTGGCATTTCAAATGATGGCCATTGACGAGGATGCACTGCAGCGTCTCAGAGAAATGGCCACACAAAGAATCAGCAGACACACAACGGGCGCAATAAGCAGCACATATTGGTTTTGACTGAGTGCAGAAAGTGCGTCGCCGTTGTCATTATTGAGCAGCGGCCTCAGACTACGCGAATTTGGCGTGGCACCTTTGGGCACTGCTGAGGCGAGCTGTGCCTAAACATTGATTGATTGAAGCGTCAGAATTGGACACCGAAAAGGCGCCTCGCCTATTTTGTGTAATTTAATCGGTTTCATCGAAATAATCATTTGTAGTTTTTTATTTATGTAAAAAAAACATTTTTGACCCGACTAACATTGTTTTGACTCGCCAGTGACGGGTCACAAATCCATCGGGGCATCATTTCCAATTCTTCCAAAATTTGCATTACGCATGGTCTTGGACAATTAGTTGAACATCTTGGCAAATAATATTTTTATTTTTAATTTCTTACATGAATTAAAATTATTTCATCAAATTATAATATTGTGATTTATATTTACTGTTCAGTCGTCTCGAATGTGTGTATGAGCTGTTGATGAGTCGACATTTGCAATGGATTATTTTGTGATGCTCTTTCCCTGTCGAAGAAATTTGCTTGGACAGCGCTGTTCAAAATATTTGTCATGACAAAGTAAATTGAAGTTAATTGTTGTAATAAGCCATCAATGCCAAAGTATTTGAGTTGAATTTGCGTCGTCATCAGTCCAAAATGAAATGAGAGAGAAAGGAATGTCGGCGGTCAACGGAACAAATTCAGAATCAAAATCATATGATTTGAATGGACACGAAATTGACGTTACTGGGAAAAACAGTCATTAAATAGTAAATACACAAAATTAAATGAGCAACAACGGCACGGCACTTTCATTGCCGAAAAAGGCACCCTTTCCGGACGAAAATCGTTAAATGCAAAATGGTTGGGAAGAAGGCAAATGCACTCACTATAAGAAGGGGAAGGAGGAAAATTAAGTGTATGAAAGTGAAAGGGCATCCGGCAAAAGGGGGGACAGACGGAAGGGAAGGATGGGCGAATACGATGGTTGGGGAGGGCGGCGACCATTCATCCATCTGTCATCCATTCGTTGCTGGATTAAAAATGCGGAGGGAATCCACAAAATGCATGGGATAAAGCGGATTTCGAACTTGATGCCCACACTGGGAGAAAGGGGTTTGTTTGTTTGTGTCCCTAGAGGCAACACGCGCCTGTGACTTTTGCCATCAGTATGCATGAGTGACTGACTGATGACTGACGAGGCGGGCATGCCATTTTCGCGCAAACCGATGGATGAAAGTGCCAGCCAGTGAGTGCATAACTATAAGCATGGCAGGAAGGAATGATGGGATGTGGGAAAATGGACCCAATTGAATTTTCCCCATATACGGAAGGATGGAATGGACTGCAAATTCAATGCCCAGCTGCTCCCTGCCCCCCACTCAGCTCATCATATTGTCCAACCCCTAATTTTCATGCTTCGACGTGCTTTGTCATTGCCTATTCCTCCGAGAATCAATAAAAAAATACGACAATGACATCCAATTTCTCATTTTATTAATACATATATTAGATTGCCGTTATGAACGGATATTATTATAAATCATTCTACAATAATACCAATCGGCATGAAAATGTACATTGACTATTAATGCAATTTCATTCCGACCATATACAAACGGATCGGAACAGTAGCAGTGTTAAACAATGAAAGATTCAATATCTTCCATCCGCCTTTTCCGCCAACTTCAAAAGCTGCGCATTTTTCACTGCGATTGTTTTTAGTTTCATCGGACGAACCGTCGTCGTCAGAAGAGCGTTCGCAAAAATGAAGAGATTCTTTGCCGTTAGTTACAGTCACAATGAGACGAATTTGGTGTGAACAGTGGTAACTGAAAGGAACAAAAAAAAAAAAAAAGTCAAAAATTCAATGAGTTGATTGGTAAATGTACCGCAACTCAATTCTCTCATCCGTTTCCTCAATTGGAATATTGCAAAGAAAAAGACTAAATGAAATAAACAAATGAATTTATTAATTTATCCATCCATGCCAACTCACTGGTGAATGCCCGGCCCTGTCACAAGCAGCCCCGCGCTCATATCTTTTGAAAAAGCCGAAGAGCAGCCGTAAAAGGGTTGCAGGTTGGCATTTTGAAGACAAAAGTGGTTGTTTTCTGTTTGCTAAAAAAGTAAATATATATATATTGGGTTTGTTCTAAATCCCGAAAATGTTTCTTGGCCCGAAAATTTCGATACCCAATTTCAATACGACAGTCTATGAGAACGTCATTGGGATAAAATCAGCTTTGTACTCACCTTCTTTGAACGCCAATCCAAATGTTCTGATGCGAATCCAACCACAAAATTTGTGCAAATGTTTCGTTGTCGCATTTTATGGGAATACAAAAATGGTGCCAATGTATTCCAAAACCGAAAACTGTTGTCAAAAAGAATTTGATGACTTTGTGTGGAGAATTTTTCGCATATCCATCCGGGCGCAAAGATGGCTGCAGACAAAGCGTATCTACGAATCAATTCCATAGGCTGAACGCAATTCCATCCGCCGTCTCCTAAGGAATGTCGAATGTAAAGTAAAAATTGAGATTCTACAAAAAGAAAAAGAAAAACACTTACCCATACATCCACGACCAAAAACGTCAATTCCAATGTAAACATTGGACAGCGACTTATTTGGTGCTGAGAGGACAGTGCAAAGTGTTTGCTCGATATGTTCCTCTTTCCACGCGTAATTTGTGTAAAACCCATCAACAACATTAAACCATCGTCTAAAGGAATAAAAATTCCAAAATTTAGAGAAACAAAACCAAGCCTTTTAGACAACTGTTGTTTTAACTGTCTAAGTCCTGTAAAATGGAAAGCGTTAATTTTAAACTCACAAATTATTTGCATTTAACGCATTTTGCCATTCCAATTTTCCGTCGAGAGTGACTGAGTCATACCAAATAACTACATAAGGTATTTTTAGATTAAAATAAGCAATCAAAGCCAACTTTTGGTATCATTATGAACTTTAACATGCGTTTCATCCCGCAAAGTTAACAGAAAATATTCCAAATTGTCAAGGTCGGCCAAAAGCACCTCACTTTCGATGTTGATCAACCAACCATTTAAAGAAAAGCAGTAAATATTATTGCATTATAAAATGTGGTTATTTACAAGATTTGTGGTGGCACTTGTCTAGTTGGGTCCCCTTTTTTGCTCAAATTTTTTCGAAGTTTTTAAAAAACCATTAAACATGTTTTATAAGGCTTTCAGAGTCGCTCATTCCTCGACTAAAAAATCAAAAAGATGCTTTTATAAACTCTTAAAAGTACCGTTAAAAGTAGGATATGAAATTACAATTTTAAAAAATTACCAAAATTGAAAAGCACACAGCATTTAACAAGCGATGTGACCAATTTGTCAATTGTTTCTTTTTCTGCAAAAGTTTGCTGGCAAAGTTGATCATTTTCTATGATAAATGTCCCTTAAAAGTGAACGATTTGAAATTAATAATAATTT
Organism: Heterodera carotae; assembly: GCA_024500135.1. Classification (NCBI taxonomy): domain Eukaryota; kingdom Metazoa; phylum Nematoda; class Chromadorea; order Rhabditida; family Heteroderidae; genus Heterodera; species Heterodera carotae. The sequence continues at coordinate 29,374 of JAKKIK010000410.1, forward strand.
ACATGAATGTGCCTAGAATTAGGATGCCATGTTTATGCGCTTGATTAGTCCATGAGAACGGCGGAATTGTGATGAAATGGTGCGAGAAATAAACGAAAACATCGATATGCCACCAATGGAAGAAGGAGTAAAACGGCACATTTGTTGAGCCATCTTCGCTTTCTTTTGCACATATTTGAGTTCCAATTAAACTTAATTGAAGAACAATTAGTAAATTAAAAATTAACTTTTCACCTTTCATAGTCCAAATATCCTCCTCGGTGGTCGTGGCACAGCAATGTTTTTGGTGTGTTACCTTTCCAATTAAAATTCACCAAATTTTGTACCACGGAGCAATGACTTTGTTGTAGGGGAATTTGAAAAGTTTCAGAAGAAAGTATGGAATTAAGTGAATCAAAAAACACAAAACCACTTTCTTTCTCCATTAGCCTCTAATTAATGTTTTTTTCTCCTTAAACTACTGCAGCTACAGGGGCATGAATTTAAAAGAAAATTGTTAAATGCAATGACAATTCAGCAGTATAGACTATTAGAGTACCGGAATCTGCACAAAATTTCACCGAAATTTCTGTTTTCCGGTCTCTAGTCAGCAGGCCAAACTTTGATTATGCGGGGCTGAACCGTCACACATTCCTTTGTCAGTACTAGATTAAAATTTTTCACAGAGACGACAGTGAGCTGAGTTGAGACTCTGGTTCTGTCATTTTACTTATTTTATTCACAGATGAGCAAAAACATAACACATTATTTTAAGCAAAAAGGAACATCTCATTTCTGGTTTTATATTGCATGTGAATCACTTTCATTAATGTCCATATCATTTTTACGGAAGAAAAAAGTGAAATTCAACGTTGAACTTAGTGTGCTGAAGCTGACGGATGTTCCACTTCTAAATGCAATAATTTTTGCAAAGGTATACTTTTTTGAGAATTATTAGGAATAATTGTGGCCCCACAAATCTGACGGAGTTATTTTTTATCAGGTTCGTCTTTTGGATTGCGGCTCTTTTGCGGGCATCACTTTGCATAAGCCTGTCTGCTCGCACGAGGTGGACTTCATGGCAAGTCCTTCTTCCTCGCTTTATCATCATGAACCAAACAATGTCCAAGAACGTGCAAGAACATTGGATTTCCCAAATGGATCTAAACAGAATGGCGGCGTTCACAGGTCAACAGCTTAAACCAAGACGGGTCCAAAAAGAATTAACCCAAAAAAGGATTACCAAGGAGTACAAATTCAAATTCGTTTTTTTTTGGGATTTCGTTTTTCATTTCGGTACTTATCCTTTTTGTCGCTCCCTTCTTTTTTTCAAGGGTAATTTTAAGTGTTGAACACGAACAGCCATTTATTTTACGCTACCTTGCAGATTTCGTGAGTTACGTGAAAATTTACGTGTAAAATTGAAAAGTGCCAAAAATGCGGCTTTTTTTTTGAGGGTGAGGGTAGGGAATGACCTACCAGCCATTGTCCTCCTTATATATTATGTTCAGTTAGAGTTTTATGTATAAGTCTAGATTATATTTAAATTAGGCACTTTTTCAATTTTTCACGTAATCTGCAAAGTAGCATAAAATAAATATCTGATTTGTGTTCAGCACTTAAAATTACCCTAGAAATTCAGGGGGGGGCGACAAAAAGGATAAGTCCTTTATTTCTTGAAAATATGCTGTCCAGCCCATTTAGGCATAGTGTTACTTGTTTTGCTACGGAACAGCCACCTGTGCTTGAACGGCGCAATTCACTTTCCGAGGAGTGCACTCGGACAGATTGGACAACACAGCAACGGCAGCAGTTGGAACACATGGACAACAACAGCAACACTCGGATGGAATATGACGAAGAGGAGGACGGGGAGGATCAGAAGCTACCAGTGAGCAACAACGAGGTGAGCCAGTCCAATCAAAAATTGGAAGGGTTTTTATTAAGGCCAATGTTCAGGAATGTGGCCAAGTTGACTCGCAGCCATTCAAGTTCAGCTGTTGCATTCCGTTCGACTCGAAACAGACCGGGATGTTGGAGGTTGTCCAATTATTAAATTTTTAAGTAAAAATTCCTTTATTTAGGCGTGCCGTTTTAAAATATCCCTCAGGAAGGTGCGTTTTTTTTTGGTCATGTCACATTTGTAACGCTTTCCTCAGGAGGACCGTGCAGGTCGTACTCCGCAAAAGATTGGCTTTGTGATACTGAATCTGACCGAATTTGCCTACAGCGGTGCCAAAGGCATTACTCGGTCATATTTGGTGGACGGATACGACAACAATCAACGCGCAGATAACTCGCGAGTTCTCATTTTTGTCCGAATGCAGCACAACTCGGCCGACCCTTTGTTCAAAATGTCTCAACTTTCAGTACAAAAATAATCGTAAATGTAAATTTAGTTTGTTCACGTTGCATTTTTACTCGTCATTCAAAACTGCATTTGTTTCAATTGGTTGCATATTTTTTAATTTACTTTAGTCCTAATTCGTCCACAATGTATCGACGTAGCAATTCCATGGAAAGCCTTCACCACCGATCTGACCAATTGGGCCATTTTTTAAACCCCGCAGACCGAAGGGCGCCGCCGCCGTCGCCCGACCCAAAGGCCCTCAACGCGACATCGCAGGATAATAACACTGCAACTAATTCGATCGGTATTCAGACAGGGAAATTATGGTTGACAAGGGAACCACTTGAACTGTAACTCGGAAAATGCATATGTGTGATATACCATTCGATAGAGCAGGGTCGACTTCTTGTGTGAATTTTTAATTATACGGGCCCATATTCATAAACCAAA
>JAKKIK010000411.1:0-32126 GCA_024500135.1 Heterodera carotae
CTAAAATTATTCTTTTTGGGATTTTGGTAGAACAATGTCTTTGCTACAGCTCCTAAAAATTTGAAGCTCTAAAGAAAAGTCATGGCCTGGGAATGAACCAAATGCCGGTTCCGGAGCTGCGCCATATCGCCGAAAAATTCCCCAAGCGTTTTCGGCTCAGCATTAAAGCTAAAGTGGGGGATTTCGAATCTGTTTGGTTTTTCTGATTCCCCATTTAGTTCTCTATCAAATGATTGTGTTTTGGTTATCCTATATTGTATTTAACCGAAGATATGCATATATATGTGTGCGACATTACTTTTGGCGCACCCTGTATTTTCCAATCCCTCTCAAGGGGGGAGGAGAGGGGGCTTTATTTCAAGGGCGGATTTATTTTAGGGGGAGGCTTTAATTTAGGAAAAAATTTCCCGGCGGTGCCTATCGGCATTCTCGACTTTTTCCGTATAAAATACCGAATCAAAATTCGACAAATCAACTTTTTACAGAAATGCTTAGTTGCGGCTTTTCTTTCGGATCAAAGGGTTTCAAAAATAATGGTGTGCGAGCGACTGTAAAAAAAAAGGATAAGAGATTTACATTTTCCACGTAACCAATGCCTCTACCGACCATTGAAAAAACGGGCATTTGGAATTTTTATTTTTGATCAGGCACTTTAAACGGCACAAATCCACAAAAAAATTAATGTTCAATCTTTATAGAGCGATTCTTCTCCCCATCACGATGAAGATTATCATCAACAGCAGAGCGGGTTAGTCGTGTTTAAGTCAGGGGTGCCATCTGAAAATTTTCAAAATCAGAACATCACGGCCAAAAGAATCAGATTTTGGGTCAAAAATAAGAACATTGCTTAAAATGGTTGCGCAGCAATAGTATATCAATTTATTCAAGTAAATGAGTATCAAATGCCATATTTTAGATTACATATGATCATTTAGAGCAATTTTTTCTGACTTTAAAACAAAAAATTCTGGATGGGGAGGGGAGGCGGTGCCGATAGGCGCCGCCGGAAAAAATTTGCAAAATTAGGTAAATTTGTTAATATAATTTTGTCTTTTTTTCACGTCTTATTTTTCATTTTTAAGCCAAAAATTGGAATTTTCTTTGGGCTCACAAAAATAAGACACAAAATAAGACCAAAAAACAGAAATCGTTAAGAGGAATTGATCCGGCGGTGCCCTATGCACCGCCGGGAGAATTTTTTGAATATTTTATTGAGTCTTGTAAAGTTTTGCATATAAAATCGCTTTAATAAATATTTATTTTCAAAAATTACCATTCAAAATTAGAGTTTTCCCTGGAAATCCCAAAAATAAGAACAAAATAAGAACAATTGGCTGAAATCAAAACATTTCTTAGAAATAAGAACATATGGCACCCCTGGTTTAAGTTGCAATTTTTATTTTTGTTAAATGGTTGGGGCGATATAGAGTGCCGATCATATTTTTTGAGGCTGGTCGCGGGACAGGGAATGTCCAGGTTTTTTTACCGGGACTTTGGTTTTTCGCTGATTTTTATTTTTTGTCAAAATTCCCGGTCATATAACCCTAATACTTTGAATGAATTCAAAGGCAACAAGGCAAGATCGACGACAAAAATGAAACGGAACGCTTTTGCGAACATTACCGTCAGAGTTGCACGGTGCGTGAAAAACTCGTAGATGCCAATCGAAAAATGCTTGAACCGTGTCCTGCCATGCTGAAGGCAATTACGGTGGCATACCGTATCCAACAAAGCATTCCGTCGGGATTATTGGGTGATCCAGCAACAGCGAGCAGTTATCAAAGCATTACGGTCATGTTGTCGAATCTGGCAACAGCGCTGAGTCGTCGTCATCCGATTCACAGCATCCGCCTCTTGGCTATTTGCCACATTTGCAAAGATACCATGGACGCATTTAAAGCGTATGAAACCGCCGCTTTGCTAAAAATCAAGGGAACCATCAAGAAGATTGACGAATGGGAAGCACAAGGCGTTCAAATGGACGTGGTATTGCAGAGCAGAAAGCAACAAATTGAACAAGATCTGAGCAAGATTGGCTATTTCATTGCACAAGTGGTCAACGAAAAAGATGAGATTATGTCCATTCTCAAATCGGCTAAAGAAAAAAGTGCTCAATTTTCGAATGGTTTTAAGGATGCTCGTCAGCATGCCCAGTTTAAACAAGCCATCACAAAGGTTGAACAGGTAATTCAGCAACTCTTTTATGCATCATGTACATAAATACCGTTTTCCTAAAAAAAAACTGGGGCTCTATTTTTTTGGAGCGCATTAAAAGGTTGGCTTTATTTCAGAGGGAAACTTTTTATTCCGAAGCATCTCCAAAAGGGGGCTTTATTTCAAGGGGGGCGGTCGCATTAATTTAGGGAATAAGTAATAATTTTAATATGAAAATCCTTTTCCAAAAAGTGAAATTACAATGAGAAATTGAGTCAAAAACGGCGTTGTTTGAAAGGTAAATAATGCAAAGAATGTACAGTATATTGCGGAGATAGTCTCACGACTTTGTTGGGCTGGCAAATTTTGTATTTTTTTTTATAAAAAATTTCAAACATAAAGGCATTGACGGACATATTGGAGCGCCATCGGCCAATCATTGAAGCGACGCGCAAACGACTTGTTCAAAAACCGAGTGAATTGCCATCCTCTGACTTTGCAACAACGACAGCAGCAGATGAAGAGCAATTACGCTTTGAAATGCTTGTCTTTGAAGTGATTGAATCCGATGGTTTCAGTGCCGCAGGGATGGGTACTCTTTTGGACACTTTAAAGTTTAAACCCAATAAAAATATGGACTGTAATTTACATTTAGTTAAAACGCCAGCAGGCGAAATTGAGTTGAAACGAGTTAACAGCATAATGGGACAATGGCTGATGGAATTCTACGAAAAATTCATCGAAGAAAAGCGCCAATTGGTGAATATCGTCGAAAAGACGGAGTTTGTTCAAGCGTTGAAAGCAGCATCAGCAGACATAGTCAAGCTTCTTGCCGTTGTCTCGCGAGCCGTCGAACTGATCGCCGGTAAGTTTTCCAATTTTCTAATCGTAAGTGACCAATTTAGCCTAATTTTGTAACACATAAGCGATTATTATAATAATGGACAACAATATTGTGATTACATAAACAGGTTTCTGCCCCCGTGACACACAACTGCTTTCCGTCATGCTTCGTCTGTTTGTCGGCGAAATGTGTTCCGAAATGCGCGGTCTGAAGCTGCAAGTGTCTACCGGCGAGGGCAAGTCGTGGATTGTGGCCATGTTGGCGGTGATGCTTCATATCATGAATTCTCGTGATCGCCAAAACAACCAGCGGCCACCGCTGATCGCCGTGGTGACGTGCAATGACATTTTGGCTAAGAGAGATGCCGAGGACAAAAAGATGCGCGCCTTCTTTGGACTTTTCGGTCTGACCGTCGACCATGTTGAACACCCGGATATGCAAAGGTAGGCAGTGAGGTACAATATGATCGCATGGTATTTTCCCGGTCTCGGCACAAAATCCATATCACATCCAACAAACAAAAAAACTATTTTCTAACCAAGATATAAGGCTGCGTACCAGCACAGCCACATTCTCTATGGAACGCTGGCAACGCTTCAGGCACACGCCGCAGAATATCAATTTCATGGCACGGTGATTACTTAAAACTGTACTACGTAATAGCAAGAATATGGAAAAGTTGGCAGGATTTAGTACCGGAGTCAAGGAAAATTTGCCAGTCTCCCCCCCCCCCGAAGATAAGGAAAATTTGTCAGTATCCCCCCCGGAGATTAAGGAAAATTTGCCAGTCTCCCCCCCTCCCCCCGGAGACAGAGAGGGAGGAGAAAGAGATTAAGCTAAAGATCCGTCCGACGTCAATAAATTTTAGGACAACGGATGTGCCCGTCCAATTGATGAAATGGTCATTGATGAGGGCGATCTTTCAACGGTTGCTTTTGTCATTGTTTTTTACATTCAGAATGTGTTATAATGCAATTTGTCGAACATTATTCAGAATGACGACGTGACCCAAGAGAGGGAGCTTCGACTGACGTTCAACTCGCCAGGAATGGAGGAGTTGAACCCGCTGTTCCTATTAATGTCCTTTCAACTACACAAATTTCTGTCGATGCCATTTGCCGAGCAGCAGCAGCAAGTGGAAATCAAAAAACAGCTGGTCATGAATACTCTTTCTGTTATGTAGCAGGGTTGCCGCGGGTTACCCGAAACCCGGACTTTTTGGCGACCCGAAACCCGACCCGAGCTGTTTTCGGCCGACACAAAACAATATTTTTGACGACCCGAAACCCGATCAGGACTTTTTCCGGCCGACCCGACCTGAAACCCGACCCGATATATTTGCCAACCCGCGGCAATTTTGTTATGTAGCACTGTCTAAAATGAATATTGATAAAATTGGTTAAAATGTTTTCAAATTCTTTTGAAAAATCACGATGGATAAATCAATTCCTCTATAATGTGGACAAATTTTTAAGCAAAAAGGGCCCACCTAGCAATTGTCCGAATTGCCTTGGAAAAAAACAAGAAATTGGCATTAGTACTGTCATCACACAAAATATTTTTTATTTTTTTAGGCAGGCTTCATTGACATGATTGTCGAAGCTGCCGCGAAAACATCGACAGAAAGCAATGCTGACAAAACGGCACCGGAAAACAGTGCTGATGGAAACGAAGCTCCTCCACAAAGCATGGAGCAATTTTTGGAAAAGCATACGCCAAAATGGGATAAATCTGTGCGCGATCTTATCTTGCTGGAGCGCGATGAGTGGTGTAGTTCGGCACTGCAAGCTCCCGATATGAAAAACAACGTGCACTTCATTCAACAACCGCGCAACAATGCAGGTCCGATGCGCGTCGTGCCGGTGGACAACGACAACACTGGCTGCATCGAACAGAACACGCAGTGGAGCAATGGACTGCATCAATTTGTGCAAGTGCTGCAAGGGCAGGAGATCAGCCCGTTCACGCTGCTGTGTGCCTTCGAACACAACATCGGCTTTCTGCGCAAGTGCCGAAAGTTGACGTCCATCACCGGCACTGCGGGCACGGCGGCAGAGCGTGCATTTGTGGAGCGCATTTTTGACATCGCAACGATCGTCGTGCCACGCTTCAAACATCGTCAGTACTCAAAAGACTGCGAAGACCGAATCTGTGAAACCGACGAAGAGTGGTTGGAATGCATTGTCGAAAAGGTGCAGGCAGCATTCATTTATCTGCTGTTGGGCGTTATATTAGAGGTGTACGGGACCGGGACTTGGAAACACGGGATAAAAAAAGAAGTTTGGCCCCTGAATGTCGACTATGTACTAAAACTGATTGGACTAATAAACTCTGAATGGACTCATAAAAAAGTCGATTGGACTCATAAAGTGCATTAGAGGCGCCTTTTCCGAATAACCGGATTAGGCCCTAAAACCAAAAACCGGGTTATTGAAATTACTTAAATTTAATAGGCTTTGGAATACACAACTGAGCGCGCGGTGCTGATCATCACTGGGTCCATCAAAGATGTCGGCACCATTCAATCTGAACTCAAAAAGCACCCGCATTTTGTCGAACAAAAAAGGGACATTCGAACGCTTAAAGAGGTAAGGACGGTTACTTATAATTCAAGCCGTATCCAAATAAAAACTCGAGGGGGGGGGGGGGAATTGGGCAAATTTCAAAAATTTTCCTCTTTTTTTTTGCTGGGGAAATACGGGTCGGTACTTTTCTGTTATAGTACACCCCCCTCGAAATTTTTTTTTAATACTTTTTTCTAGGCTTATTTAACGTGATAATGAATACAGCATTTTGTTTTTGGGTCCGACGTCTTTTACGTGTGATACGTGAAATTTTACGTGAAAAAAAGTGAACTGAAAAAAATTATTTTGGTGGCATAAATTTCGCAATTTGTTCCTTTTTTGCAGTTTTTTGAATAGCAGCGCCAAAATTGTAGGGCATTTGGGAATTCAAAGGGACCTTTTTGAAATGACAAAAATGGCTCGCTTAAATACACAACTTTGCGGATATTCTCTTACATTATAATCCTAGTTCATATTGCAGCATCACAAAAAACCAAACATCAATTTAATTTATGATCAAAGACCATTTTCACGTTTTTTTTCACGTAAAATTTCACGTATCTCACGTAAAAGACGTCGGACCAAAAAAAAAATGTTGGATTCGTTATCAGCGCTAAAAATAAGCCTAGAAAAAAGTATTAAAAAAAAAAAATTCGAGGGGTGTACTATAACAGAAAAGTACCATCAAAATCATCGGTTCGGATCAGAAAATTCCAAATCATAAGACTCCGGATCCGGTTGTTTTCAATCTTGGTAATTTCAAGGGCACTAAAGCGGAATGCGTGGATTTGAGTAGAGCGATGTTTAAGGGGGACATTCTCATTGCGACGATGCTCGGCACACGCGGAGTCGACATGGATTACGACAAGCAAGTATGACGTATCAGGGGTGGAATTTGTCCCAAAAAAACATGAGCGTGAGATTGGCAAGAATCCCGAAAAAGACGAGAGCGAGAGTTTGGCGAGAATCCCTGAAAAGACAAGACGAGAGTTTGGCGAGAGTCCCTGAAAAGACAAGACGAGAGTTTGGCGAAAAATTCATTAGGGGGTCTGGCTGTGCCGATAGCGTTACCGAGAAAAATTGAAATATTTGCTTTATTTTCTCGAGGTGCAATACATAAATTTTTGCAAGTAATAGGAGAATCTAGTTTAAGGATTCTGATCAATCGCTGGCGGGCTTTCAGACAAAAATATGTACAGATTACGGAGGGTCTGGCGCATATCACCGCCTTTCCGCCGCCCAACCAACGCTGCGAGGAGCAGGTTGGTGGACGCGTGGCGCGCAAAGGCCTTCCCGGCTCCGGCTGCGTGATCATCCGCAAACTGGACTTGCAGCGTCTGCTCGGCGTCGACAGCGTGCCGGATTGGTCTGATTGGCGCACAAAACGCGATCAAATTGTTGCCAACCGGCTCGAAGACTTCGAGAACAGCCGAATTCCACAAAAATTACTGCGCGGTAAGTGGCACTCGAGTAAATTGTTGACCCATTTTTTGAATTGGCGAGAAATGTGTTGAAAACGCTGATTTTTATAGAATAAAGTAAGAACATGAAATTTCAAAACAATGTTTTGAAAAATGGTCTTATTTGCCATTTTCAGACGATCTTTACCAGCAAATGTGCCAGATAATGAAGCAAGTGCGGGCAAAATGTGCCGGACAAAAAGAGCAATATTTGTTCGCCATCCTTCAATTCCAAGAACACTGGGCTTTTTACATCAATATGATTGACCACCAAATTGAAACGAAAATTGAACAAGACAAAAAAGACAACACTTTGGCCAGGTAAAAAGATTTAACGAAGAAATTCTCACGTAATTTTCCCTTATATCGGTTTATATTTTGGTATGTAAATAGTTTAATGTATAAAAAATGCCAAGTCAAAAAAAGCAGAAAACGTCAATGTCAAATGTCACGAAAACTGAAAATTGGTATCATTTGAAGCATCTGGCATTTTTTGCTTTAAATTACCGTAGACCGGACAAACAGCACCAAGCCCGGGCACTGACCAGCTGGCAAATATTTTTGCTATATTCAGCCATGCTTTTAACGATACCATGAAGGATGCAATACTCAACAATTTTGACAATTTTATGGGAGAAAAAATGCGCCAACTCGATTCATTTATTGCTGACCCACTGCTGCTGGAATTGTTCACGAACTGCGCTTATATGGTGCAGACGGGGCACTTGTTTTTGGAGACGGGCAATTTTGAGTGTGCTGCCGCAATTTTTAGGTGCTGGGCAATGGCGAGCCAAGATTTGGATCTCGGGGCAGGCATAAACTGTTTTTGGAGCACATCCATTTTGATATTTTATTACTTTTATAACGGAGTTTCTTGGATGGGTGGTATAAGGGAGTTCGGGAGTCCCGGTCCCAAAAGGATTTTCCCTTTTTTTTTGGTGCCCGATTTTACACCCCTAAAAGCTAATTTTCAGGGAGCCTTCCCTCCTACATTAACCGGTGTAGAACCGGATGGGGAATAGCTCGCCCTCAGGTCCGCGGATGTTGTTGTGACATATAACATACCATAACCCCGAAAATAAAGCCCCCGCGGTGGCTCTATTTTTCAACTTTTTCCAAAAAAGTGGTGGAGGGGTGGGGGCTCTATTTCAGGGATGGGGGCTTTATTTTTGAAGTACGGTATAATGCGGTTCGTAGTCGAATCATTCACACATATTTTTGTTTAGTCGAGCCTACTGGATGAACCCTGCGCAGAGTGAACACGCGCTGTACTTCTTGGCAATGGCATATCTCGGCTGGAGTCACGCGCTGTTCGTGGGAAACAACAACGAAAGAACTGAAGTAAATGACGTCTTTCATGCCAAGGCATTGCGTTGTTTGCAAGAAGCAAAGGCATTGGTGTGCAAGCGCAAGGCATGGCTTCAAGGCGTGCTTAACATAACCGGCATCGACCCGCGCTGCCCGCTGGCAAAGCAACATCAGCGCAAGCTGGAACTGCTCGACGCTTATGTGTGCCAGTGCGACTGGGCATTCGCAACGATCCGCTTCTGCGACGACAAACAGCAAGAGCACAAAGGTCGCGGTGTTATCCGGCTCAAGAAGCCGCTTTTCTTGGAGGCAGTTCTTCAGAACTACAAACAAAGTAAAAACCCACATCATGTTGCCGTGATCGGCACTGGGTCAAAATGGAGTTGGGTTGGGTCCCTTTACGGGTCCGTAATTGGTAGTGACGCGGCCGAAATTTCGGTTTTCGGGTTTTTTGGCTTTCGGTTTCGGTTCCGGTTTTTTTGCTTCCTGTTTCGGTTTCGGGTCTGACTTTCGGTTTCGGGTTTCGGTTTTCGGGTTTTTTCACTTTTGCCGAGTCACTAGTAATTGGGCCCACCGCTTGGGAGAGAAGAAAAAATAGTGGCAAATTTCGTCAAAAATGATTTAGGTGTCTCCAATGCTCCTTAATGTGAATTTTTATAAATCTTTTTTAAAGCTGCTTGTCGAATTGCTGGCCAAGAAAACTGCTACTGATTTTTTGGGATTTATGCCTAACTGTTACAGGCGCCGAATCAAATGGTGGCCCAAATGCCGGAGACGTACGGCTTGCTGCTGCAGATGAACAAATTGTCATTCCGTGGGAAGAGATTCGCGAGCTGAACAAAGCGGGGCTGAAGCACTTCTACGAGTTGGACGACATTGCAATGCCCAAACCGCTTAATAATCGTTATGCGATTTGTTGTTGCCACGCTACAAATTTGCGTTAATCATTTTGACGAAATTCTGTTGATCACTTCAATGAAGTTATCGTAAATTAATTATCCAAATTTACTTACCGTTGACTTTTCTTTATGCTTCTTTTCAAAATTTGCCAATAAAGAGAAACAATGGAATTGCCGAAATTTTAATTTATTTTATTGAAAATTCATATCACCACATTTGAAATGTCAATTGATGGACAATGTACTGTTATTTTAATTAGTAACCCCGGGGCAGTCGAAGACTAGCACCGAAAAGTGTCGATACCGCTGAACCCTAAACCGAAACCGTAAACCGGTTTTGGGTCAAAAACCGAAACTTGAGGTTGGGAACTGGTCTATCCCAGATCCGATTCGACAAGTGTTTTTTAATTACTAATATTTGTTTCCACCCCCAAAATTCACTAGAGTTAAATTTATTAATTTTTGCACCGACACGGTATGTCGTGAATAGTAAAAAGTGGGTATTAGGGTTAGGGGCTCGGGATTGATCAAATGGTTGTCAGATTCGTGATGACCCGGAAAAACCATCGAACACAACACAACGCAAACATATCGAACAACGACTTTATGGCTTGACACAAGCCTCACGAGCAAAGTGCAAAAATTGCATATAGATACCGGGTATACAAAAATATTTCTATCATAAAATTGATCATTAAAAAAATAAGTAGATCGCAAAATGGATCGACGTAACGAGTCGCTGTCGATGCTACTTTTTGGCGTCCGTCTTCTTCGATTCCGATTCGGTGGCATTGTCGCCGTCGTTTTTGGGTCCCTTTCTCTGCTTCATCAAGTCATTCTAAATAAGGGGATAATTAATTTAAATAATATTTGTTTCGATTAAAAAAAGGAAGTGGATCATAATCAAGGAAAAGCCAAAAATAATATTGAATTTGTCGTCTTCTTTTGATTCAAAAGCAAATTTTTTGGACAATAATTAGTCGAAGGTATGCCCAGAAAATGGGAGCAGAGAAAACATGGCGACAGCCTATGTTTTTGAGCAATAATCTGCTTGTTAGCAAACAAATTTCTGCAAATTTTGTCTCATACAAATGCTCTTTAGGGTTAGAAGCTATCATTAAGCAGAATCTAAGCGATCAAAAAACACTGCAAAAGTTATAAAACAAAATCATGAAAAACTTAACTTTTCACAATTTAAAAATTGTTATTTTTTTGTGATGCATTAACTGCCAGCTTTTTGACCCCAAAAAAAATCGGTCAGGACTGTTAACTACATACCGGACAAACAATTAATTAATAAAAAAACCAATAACTGGTCAATAATTAATTAATTGGACCAAAAAATTGATCAATTAATTAATCAATTAATTGTTTGATGAGAACCAACTAAAAATCAAAAAATTGCAAAATCAAAAAATTAATCAATGAATTGTTTGGTCCAAGTTTTCGATTTCAACTTTTAAGCTTTTAACCACAGCAACACACGCACCATAATGTCAAAAGCTTCCTCCAATTCCACGTCATTCAGCTCATCCGCTGCCTGCTGTGCGCGTTGTGCTCGCTGTGCCCGTTCTTCCTGCTCACTTCGCTCTCCCGTCTTTCTCTCACCCTAAAAAACTCAAGCAAATTCACAAATTTTCAGCTAAAATGTTATATAAAAATAACATTTTGATTTTATTAAAGATCGGGAACATAATGATTTAGAGGGAAAGAAATTGTGACAGATACAGAGGAGAGAGTGAGATTGGAAGAGATATGGAGGAAAAATGAGATAGTGAGAGTGATGGGCTCCCCGACAATTGGGCAGTGGACAATTCGGAAGAGATAATTCGGCACTGAATAAAATAAAATATATAAAATTCCAATTATCAGGCTTACAGTTAATGCATGAAATCATATGCAGCGAAAATCTTAAATTTCTGAGTCCGAAGGTCCAATTTAGGCAGTACAATTGGCTTAAAACTCTACAGGTTAATCGAAAAAACATGGAACGAAAGCTTTTGAAGAGCTAAAGCCGTCTCGATATTGCGCAAGTCCTCCCCATAACGCCACCATATTAAAAAACTAATTACCTGATTTTTAAACGGGAAGAATTTTATTTAAGTTCGTGTCACAGCCGAATTGTCCACTGCCTCTATTGTGGTGCCAGAAAGAGAGAGAGAGAGAGGGAGAGATATTCTTAGGGTTAAAAGAAAACCCGAAAAATGTTGAAGATAGTCGTGAAAAATTTCTTAAGTGCAGAACCGACGAATTTAAGAGCGGCCGAAATTGCAGCACCGACGCATACAACAGCTTTCTCAATTACAGAAACGACAGCGCCCATTGCACAACCGATGAATTACAGTTACAGTGCCGTCGAAGCTTTGCGCACAAATTCCTGAAATTACGATGGTTTTAATAGTACTGTAATGCCATAAATGTATTTATATAAATGGTTAAACAAAAACAATATTTTAACCAAGGGTGCTCAAGGAAACAAATTTTCAAATCCGTGTCCGGGCATATCCGTTGGGTTAATATCCGTGTCTACGATTTTTCCATTATCATATCCGGATAATCTCGCGGATTGTCCGTGCCGTGAGCAGCCCTGATTTAATTATGACTCCATTATTTATTTAAAAATTTTAAACGGATATGGTAAAAAGCACTATATTTATACTGAAAATCTTAATAATTTGTCCGCAAATACGCATTAAATTAACAAAATTTGGAGCGCCCCCGGTCGATGAAATGAAAATGAAGCGCCGCGGGGCGTACGAATGAATGGGTTGGGTGGGGGTGTTGTTGATGATGCAAAAATGGATACCGTAGTAGCAAAGTCAAAAACAAAAATAAAAAGAGGAATAGTACAGGAAAGAGAGAGAGAGACACAAAACAAACAAAATTTGGTTATTTCGCATTTAACGGTTGGCAACACTATGGGTTAATGTGTGCTGCCCCCCTCCCCTTAAGAAATTTTCAAAATTCGTAATTAGGGCGGTTTTAAAGGTCGCTGATGATCGCGCTAATGTCATCTGATCACACTTATGACATAATATCTATGATCAATGGCTTATCGAATGCCGGATCCAGTTTGATTATTAAGAAAAAGAACATAAATTTAAAAGTAAACTCGATAGTTTTAGCGTTATTAAAATAATAGGTAGGTGGTACTTTCCTGTCTGGCGGTGCTGTAGGGCGCAGCCGGGAAAATTTTTAATTTTTTGTAATGCTAATTTGTAAGTGAATTTGTTACAGGATTTTTTTTCACTTGTATTAATTTTTTCTTCTATTAGAACTTTTATTCATATTCAAGATGCCTTTTGGGTTTTATTGTATTTTCGTTATGGAATTTTTACTATCAATATCATAACCTTGTAAAACCCGGTCAACACAAGGCCGGGCTGGCCAATTTCAAAATTAACAAGGTTCCGGGCCCGGCCGCTCCCAACCTTGTCAGCCTTGTATTTTCCAAAAATCGCAAGGCCGGGTTGCCGGCCTTGCAAAACCCGGTACCGGGCCCGGCCTTGTTCGAACTCTGTTGGAAAATTATATCTTTATACTAAATATTTTTTATAAATATTTACCACTATAGAGCCTATTTCGGCATTTAAAATGCATGAAACATTATTAAGATGTTAAAAACTATAAGTTCTTATAGGATCTTGTCTAGCCATTTGTGCCTATTTGAAGATTATTCGTGCCTTCTTGGTGTCAACTCGATTCTCGAGTCTATAGAAATTTTGGATCTCGAGCATCTCTGCGAGTAATAATAATAAGTAACTAATTATAGCCGGTAGATTTTTAATTTCATCTGCCGATTTTTTTTTTGCAGAATTGTCACTTCCGATCTCTGCCGTTTGTCAACAAGAGTCATCGTTGTGAATAAATTATTTATGAAATAATTTGAGGTTTGTTTTATTCAATGGGTTTTATGTCTGTGCACTTTGTCCGTTAGCATTTTGCGGACATATAATTTAATTATTAACTATTTATTATGGACGGATGGATAACAATGTTATGTGTGGTCGCCACTTTTTTACTCAAAATTAGCAGTAACAAAGCTAGCTGCCCACTCGTATTTAAACGCGGTAATAATTGGGGCTAAAACAAACACTTCATTTTGAAAAATATTAAAATCACTTAGAACGGCAATGAATTCCAGTAAAAGTGGTTGTTCATCAGTAACCGGTGTTCAAGTGAGTCAATACACGTTGCTCATTTATTGGCTGCTTGGTGTGCTGTTTCTAATGGCATGTGCTTATCCGTTGTTCAAATTAGCTCGAGAACGCTTCACGCTGTACATATTGGTTAGCAAAGTGAGCAATGACTGACAAATGAGAGTGGTCCCCGGCGGGTTGGCCCTACCAAAATTCTGGGAACAATAAATAACACTTAATAAATTCTGCTGCTGAGCGGGATGAACTGGCTTTTAATTTTAAATTTTAGATTTTTCCCGGCATTCTCGTCTTAGTCTCGAATATGATGGGACTGTCTTTGGTGGCCACTTTACTGCCCAAAAGTGTTCGCGTTTTTGTGCTTAATGTCTTGGCCTCAAATTGTGGCATCTTTTGTATGATCAGCATCCGTTTGCATTTCATTGCATTGGCTGCAAACAGAGCACACGCCGTGTTCTTCCCATTCCATTATTCAAACAAAGTCACCAAAAAGTAACAATAATAATTATGAAAACTGAATTCAAATACGTAATATGTAATATCGAATAGAATGGAGCACAGTGCATATAATTTTTGACCATAATCAGAATATTTTTCATGAATTCATTATAAAATTTGTTCCAATAAGGTCTGTTTTGGTCCAATGTGTGCTGATGCATTTGCTTTCAATCAGTTTGACTCCTTTTTATCGGTGTAAGTTGTCTAATTACATAATTAAAACTAATATTGTATTAATATCGTGGTTTCCTTAGATTTGACAATTTACTTTGGGAAACAACTGCAGTCACCGATAAATCCGTTGAGCTTGTTTTATCTGCTTGTTCCCTCCACACTTTATGTGGCAATTGCAATACGTTTGGCATGGATTAAGGGTAACGGGTTTTTCGAATCAGGCGTTTGAAAAACAAAGGTTGGAAAAAAACCCGAGTTTCAAGTCTCAATTTTCGGGATGTAACATTGGTATGCGTGGGATGAAGGTGGTCAAGGGTTTGCACCTTTTAATCAAACTGGGCATGTGTTGCGCAATTTTCAAACCTGAAAATTAAAGGGCATAATAGCGCCGAAGGGGCACAGTCATCCGGCAAAGACAGTGCGCGGATTACCGTAGTATGCTTATTAAGCCAAGTGTTGGCAACGAGTTTTATGTTGACTAATGCTGCAAGCAACTTCGAATGGTACACGGACTTTATGAGCTGTAATCCAATCGGACAAATGCTGTTTTATCCCTTACAACTGCTCAATTGTTTGTATTACGTATCAGAAGAGGCAATAATACATATATATATATTTAATAATTAGGCAATTAAAATCATATATAATTTTTAATAAATTATTTTTAATTTTAAATTTGACCACTAACAGCTTCTTTTGCTGATGCTTTGCAAGGATATGCGCGACTTGTTTGCTAGATTTTTTGTCAAAGTGATGCCATTTTTAAAAAGAAATGCCACGGAAGAAACAGTAACTCATGATACAACTCAGTACAGTAACCGAATAGCGAATATTGATGTCCAAAACAGAAGCATTCGTTGCACTGTCCAATGCTTACCCAAATAATGTTGGCATATATTACACGATGCATTTGACCATATCAAAACATGACCTGCATATTTTTAAACTTATTCTATTTTTTTGACATTACTATATATAAATGGACTTTTTCAGATAAGCTGAAAAGTACGGTACTATACGGACTGAAAGCAAAACCGTAAATGCGAATTTTGGGTCCAAAACCACAACTCGAGGTTGGAAATCGGTTTAACTGAAAATTAGCGGAGTTTCAAAACAATTTCTTGGGTATTTAGAGCGCTAATCTGATGGCTGAACTAAGCCCCGCCTAATGGATCGATTTGAAAACTAAAATGCCTATGATTTGTTCCTTGGGTTTTCCGCTTGTCGGTCGCTGTGACAAGAAGCAAATGACAAATCCAACAACCCAAACAAATGAAGCAACAAATTTATGGCGCGTCAAAGGCCGCAATGGCAAAATTAAAAAAATTGCAATTTGTGAATATATTGATCAGAAAAATTTGATCACTTATAAAAAAAGTAGATCGAAAAATGGATCAGCAACGTCACATATCGCTGTCAAAGACTACTTATTCGCATCGTCGCCGTCGTTTTTGGGTCCCTTCATTTGCTTCACCGCGTTCCGCTTAGGTAATACGAGAACATTTTTATGAAAAAAAAGTCAAGATGTTGTTTGATTAACGAAACCCTGGGTTAAGCTCAAGAATTATCTTTACATCCAGAAATTAGCGAATTTTTGTTTTAATACGGCTTCCAGCGTGCACAGAAAATCGAGTCGAAATGCACACTTTGCTAACTTCGAACTCATACCCGAAGGAAAAACCGAAAAAGAAACAATTAAATTCTCAATTTTTTAAAGTTTGAAATCCAATTTTGCGGGCAGGAATTAGGCAAAAGGTATGCCTAAAAGAATCTTTTGCCCCTTAAAAAATCGTAGCAGACTTAATCACAACATTTGGCCGGTATTTCCGGTCAAAACGGTTGATTCCCGGTTTTCCTAAAAATTCCCGGACCTCGACAACGCACCATAATGTCAAAAAATTCCTCCAAATCCTCGTCATTCAGCTCTTCCGCTGCCTGCTGCGCGCGTTGCACACACTGTGCCCATTCCTCATCCTGATCGCTCCCATCTCCTGCCCCGTCACTTCCTCCTCCTCCGCCATCTATTGGTCCTCCTCCCCCTCCGCCATCTATTGGTAGGGGAAGAGGACCTCCTCCCCCTCCGCCATCTATTGGTAGGGGAAGAGGACCTCCTCCCCCTCCGCCATCTTTTGGTAGGGGAAGAGGACCTCCTCCCCCTCCGCCATCTTTTGGTAGGGGAAGAGGACCTCCTCCCCCTCCGCCATCTATTGGTTGGGGTCCTCTTGGTTTGGGACCCCAACCACGCTAAAATCGAGCAAAATCACAAATTTTTCAAAAAAAATGACCATAAATATTATTAGGTTTAAAATAAACCTGAAAAATGTCCATAAGTGCACAAATTAATTTCCAAATTGCAGAACCGACGTCTTTTATTTTACTCTTAATTGTCTCCCAGATGGCTTTTATTTTACTCCAAATTGCAGAACCGACGGCTTTCATTTTACTCCAAATTGCAGAACCGACGGCTTTTATTTTACTCCAAATTGCAGAACCGACGGCTTTTGCAGCACCCACAAATGCAGAACCGACACCGCCCATTGCACAACCGAATTACAGTTACAGTACCGTCGACGCTTTGCGCACAATTTCCTAAATTTACGACGCTTTTTAACGATAAGAAATGCCTTTAAATTGTAATTATATTTATAGAAAAGGTTTAAATACTAAATCCATAAATAAAAACATATTTTTATAGAAATTGCATACCGTATTTTCTCTAATAGTCCTCCAATTGAGGTCCACCCTCGAGGGAGTATTGAAAAATAAATGTCCATGGGGGTCTATTAGAGAAAATACGGTATTTTTCTGGACCAACACCAGTTCCAAAAAAATAAAAAATAAACTAGAGTTCTTAAAGTGCAGATTCCGATTCTGTTAACAAGCTAACCAAATTAGGGTTTTTAAACCCCGCAAATTCACACAAAAATTGGAATTTGAAGAATACTTTGATTTAAAAAAATTCAGTATTTGATACCTTTTGTACGCAACAAATGATTCAACAGCAAAAAAAATGTGAGCAAAAAGTGCTTAGAATTAATGTGTATTCAAAAATGAATAAAAATATATACGCGTAAGTCTTGTCCAGGCATTATATGGATATAAAATCGCAAACATGGACATTAAATATGGATATAAAACCGCAAAAAAATGGCCAAAAATTTTTATTCTAAAAATTTTATCTACGATTCTTTTTATCAAGTAGTTGATTTTTTAAATAAATATATTTAATGATTTTCTGGCGTTAAAAAATACGTTAATCATGAATCCGACTAGTCTTTGCTACATGCAAAAATCTGAGTCAAATTCGAAGATGTAATCACTAGGGATGGCAAAAATACGGATAAAAATCCCAAAATATTGAAAATATGGATTCGAAAATCCATCCTAGAAGCTTTAAATCAAGCAAAACATTTTTTATGATCATTTTAGGCTGTTCCAAGTTTAGGAAAAATTTGCCAGCCCTAGTAATCAAATTTGGGGGCATACCTAAAAATAAAAAGGCAGTGTGCAAATACATACATACATAGGTATGCATGTACATATTTTTGTGACGCAGTCAAAACAACAACGAGTCGTGCTGCGAACAAATAGTCGTAAACAATGATTGCGAAAGACCATAATGTTTTCGATATCGCGCGATATTAATCAATAACACCAACAACAACAACAAACAGAGAGGACAGACATGTCAATTTACTGCACAAAACCTGCATCTTATTATTGTCCTTTAGGGAGCAGGACGATTCGCCGACGCGGACGGCCTAAGTTTCTGGGCAATAACTTTTATGTTAGTCGACAAATTTCTGCAAACTTTGTCTCATTAGAAAGCTCCTTAGATTTTCTTAACCTCTAAACATGTAGACCTTTCATTTGATACATGATACCAATAATATAGTTTAGAAGCTATCATTAAGCAAAAGCTAATATTAATTAATCCTCTTTATAAAAGTTTCAAAGTAAATCTCATAAAAACTCATGAAATTCTCGTCTTTTCACTATTTGCAAATCTTAATTTTTTCAGGAGTGTATTAATCGTTTAGCTTTTGCTTAATGATAGCTTCTAAACATGTAGGGCTTACGAATGATACCAATTTTGTAGAATTTGTTGACGTTATACCTAGTCATTACAATTTAAATTGTACGAACTGCCTTGACACCACCCTTACAGCATAAGCCTTCGGCGAGTTTTCTTTGCTCCCTTAATTTAGGGGGGCCATTCGAAGTTGACTCAGGTGTGGGCAAAATCGCAAAAGTAGCGGTTCCCATCCTTAATAGATGCTTTTTGGGATTTCCCCAGCCAAGGTACCTTTCTCCTTAAAATTTGTATAAAACTTATTTCCAAAGGTTTGAGGTTGCTGATCACGACAGATCACGTAGCATTCATTACGCACAATTCCAAATCCTTATCCGAACTCGAATAAAAAATCAAAAATTTAGTAAAATCAAATATTTAATTTTATGCAAAAAAGTCAACTATTTCAGATTCGTGATTAAGGTTAGAAAAAAGACTTTACGGATTTTAATAATTTTTTGTTGAGGTTACAAAAAGCCGCTTTTTTGCTAATTCGGAACCAGATCCAAACTTTTTCCACCCGAAACCAGGCTCAAACTTTTTGCCAGCTCGAAACCAGACCCGAACTTTTTGTCAGCCCCGAAACCAGATTCGGGTTGCAAAAATATCGGGTCGGGTCGGCTGTAAAAAGCTCGCGTCGGGTTCCGCAGGATTAATCCTGTAAAATCATGTACAGGATCCGGTCCTTTGCCGGGCTCTAGTCCGTAGTACGCTGCTTTTGACTCATTTTATTGTTTTATTTTTTCATTTCTTTTCTACATTATGTTTTTTATTTCAAAGTTCACATTATTTTTGCTACTGATTCAATTTATTATGCAAAACAACAAAACGAATACGGTGAAGAAATCATTTTATTTTACCCTTTTTGAAAAATATTGTTTGTCCTCTAATAGAAGCCCCGGGGTACTATGAATAAATCCGTTTAGTCGGAATTTTTTAAAAATGAATTCCGGAAAGTCCGGACCTTTTTTAGGGGACGGAATTACGGAACCCGGATTTTTATCCACTTTGCCATCCGATTTCATCCTTGGTTTACAGCGAGCGGATGAAGCCGAAGAAACGGACAATGTTATGGCGCTGAATGTTGGTCAAGTCATGGATCCTTTTCAGTCAAAGGTGTGTTTGTTTGCTGTTATGGTCAATTGCGCGCCTCATTTGGGGATACAGTTTTTCAAGTTGAAAAATCAAATATTTTAGACCAATTTCGAACCCAAAAGTTCGACTCATTCGGATAAGTCAAATTCGGAATGGTCATTTTATTGTTTGATTGGGCTCCATAAATGGTACAAATTCACTAATTGATTACTGTTCAATCATTACAGAATGATTCTCCTCAAGCTCATGAAGACGATGATCATCAGCAGCAGAGCGGGTTACTTTTTGTCAAATTGTTGAGAAACCGTAATTGAAATAGCCGATTTCGCCTAATTTTCGCCTTGTCATGTTGAAAATTGGTTCAATTTTGCTAGCCAGTTCAAAAGTATCGCTAGCGAATTAGCTGGACATCAATTACGGTAGTACTGAAGCTGATGCCCACCTATTTCCAAAGACTTTCAATTTAAGTCTTCTATGGCTTTTATAAAGGTCGCTGAACATGATTCCGACATCCATTCGCCCAATTCCGAACCCGTACTCAAACGCAAACAAAAAGTCGAAACTAAAATTTTTCAAAAATCGGTTTTATCGTTTTAAAATGCATGAAATGGACACTAGCTGTTGTTTTTCTCACGTTTATGATAATCAAGCATTTTAAGTACATAGTTATGCGATAAAACCAATTTTTGAAAATTTTAAAGTTCGACTTTTTCTTCGACGGGGTTCGGAATTGGGCGAATGGGTGCCGGAATCATGTTCAAAACGATCTTTAAACCCATTAAACATGTTTTGAACGACTTTAAACATGAAAGTTTTTGGAAAAAAGAGCGGGCACCAGCTTCAGTGTTACCTCAATTACTGTTACAACAAATTAATCGGAGACACCGATCTTTTCAATATTTAAAGTCAACGGGACAAAACCGAAGACAAAAATGAGACGGAACGCTTTATCACTCGTAGCCGTGATCGTTACACCAAATTGCATGCAAAACGCGTCGATGCCAATCAAAAAATTCTTGAGCGATGCCCTGCGATGCTGGAGGCAATTACGGTGGCATACCGTATCCAACAAAGAATTCCGGCGGAATGGTTGTGGTGGGATCCAGCAATATCGCAGAGTCGTCGTCAGCTTCGCAGCATCCGCCTGCGGACAATTCAACGGATTTGCGAAGTCACGATGAAACAATTTGAAGAGTATAAAGCAAAATTCGAAAAAATCCTCGAGAAGATCAACGAATGGAAACAGCAAGGTGTTCAAATGGACGTGGTATTGCAAAGCAGACAGCAACAAATTGAACAAGAGCTGAAAAAGATTGGCTTTTTCATTGCACTAGTGGTCAACGAAGAAGCTGCGATTAAGTCCATCTTCGAATCGGCCAAAAAAATAATTGAACAAGCCACGGAACACGTAATGCAGCAACAACAGCAAATTGTAGGAAAAAATAAATAAATAAACTAACTTATTGCAGAGCTCAATGCACAAGATTATTTCACAATTGGGCAAAATTAAAGATGAGATTAATGAGTTTTTGTCCTTCTTTAAATTGGCAGACAAGCCGACAGCTGATGAGCAAGTTTTTAATGGATTTAATGATGACACTCAGCGTGCCGAATTTAATCAAGCCATCACAAAGGCAGAACAGGTAATGAGATGCAGAGTAACCGGTGAGGGCATGAAAATAGCTTACGCTTTCATTGGGTTCAAAATTCGTCGTCGTCATTTTTTGTTACAAAAATTTACGCTTACAGGCATGGAAGGACATATTGGAGCGCCATGGGCAAGTCAAAGAAGCGCGTGGTCTTCAAAACCAGCAGAGTGAACCGTCGTACGCTGACTCTCGCTTGGCAACAAAGAAAACACCTGTAGCAGATGAAAAGCAATTAAGCTTTGAAGAGCTTGTCGGCATAGTGATTGAATCCGGTGCTTTCAGTGGCGCAACGCGGGGTAATCAATCCCATTTGGACACTTTTATCTAACAAAAAATGTGATGATTATCCTACCATATTTTCTATATCTGTTTTTGATAGGCCCCTCGATGGATGGGGTTCAATTAGAAGGGGGCTTCAAATGGAGGGAGTGGGGCATATTTACAATACCCTTCATGGGGAGGGTTCAAATGGAGATGGGGTTCTATTAGAGAAACACCTGTATTCTATTTAGATGAAACAGAAGCAGACAAAATCGCTTTGGCAAGAGCCAACAGCAAATTGGAACAATGGCTGATGGATTTCCACAAAAAATTCGTCGACGAAAAGCAACAATTGGAGGATTTAGTCGGGAAGACGAAGCTTGAAGCGTTGAAAGCAGCAATACAAGCTGTTTCTGTCAAAGGCGCAAAAAAGATATTCGCTTCGGTTCTCAATCATTTAAAATATTCGAGAGAATTGGTTCAGAAATCAGCTTCAACAGCAGCTGAGGCGTTGAAAGCGGACTCGGATGAGGCAACAGTTTCTTTTTGCAATGCCAAGCTTCTCGCCGTTGTCGCGCGGGCAGTCGAACTGATCGCTGGTAAGTTAACCAATTTTTGTAACCGAAGTGATCAAAACACTTTGTATTGAAATTTTTTTTTGTGTGATCTAAAATATACTGCAAATATTATTGTAAATGAAGCGATTACTACAATACACACAACACAAATCGTTTATACAATACAGGTTTCTGCCCTCGTAACACTCAATTGATCTCCGTCATGCTTCGTCTGTTTGTCGCCGAACAGTGTCCCGAAAAGCGCGGTCTGATGCTGCAGGTGTCCACCGGCGAGGGTAAATCGTGGATTGTGGCCATGTTGGCAGTGATGGCTCATCATCTGCATTCTCGAGCTCGCCAAGACAAACAGGGGCGCACGCTGATCGCCGTGGTGACGTGCAACGCCATTTTGGCCAAGAGAGATGCCGAGGACAAAAAGATGCGCGCCTTTTTTGGACTTTTCGGTCTTACAGTCGACCATGTTGAACACGAGGAAGTGGAAAGGTAGGCAAAGGAAGGAGTTCATGGTGTTTAACAAGGCATAGGTCTAAGCCTACATATTTACATACAAATGGATTTTTTATTTAAAGTGATGACAAAATGGAAAATCCGGTCACCATTATTTACCAATTATTGTAATTGGCTTTATTGGTAAATTATTGTATTTTGATTCGGTTTTTTCCAACTCAACTATTTTTTTTTTGTTTTTTGAAGAGCGATATTGAGTTTCAGAATCCGATTTTGGCTGGGAGGCCTGTCTCATGTTCAGCAAAATCCCGCATTAAGTCGAACCAACAAAATTAATTTTGATTTTATATATTTTAAGGTATGTGGCGGCGTATAAAAAGGGCGATATTATCTTTGGTACCTTGTCGACCTATCAAGCACACGCCGCTGCTTATCAATTTTATGGCATGGTGAATACTTAATACTGTATTATGTAACAAAAGTAGCAAAACCTCCGAGCGTAGAATTAAAAAATTCAAAGAAAGGCCTTGGACCGGATCAGAACCAAATAGAGAATTTTGTCTTGATTTAAACATAAAGCGGGAAATTCATGATTGGAGAGGGAAATGAAAATTTCTGTATCGGGGAAGAGCGTCTGTTCCGGAATGTCATAACTTTTAGAACAACGGATGTGACCGTCAAATGGATGAATTGTTTGTTGATGAGGCAGATCTTTCTATGGTTGGTTTTTGTTTATTATTTTTTACATTCAGATTGATAGTACCTAAGAAATTTTGTCGAACATTATACAGAATGACGACGTGACCCAAGAGAGGGAGCTTCTACTGACATTCAACTCGCCAGGAATGGAGGAGTTGAACCCGCTGTTCCTATTAATGTCCCATTTTCGAGACAACAAATTATTGTCGATGCTAACAGATGAGCAATTGGACATCAAAAAACTGCTGCTGGTCATGAACACTACTTACTACTAGAAATCGGAAAAAACAATTAATTGATCCAAAAAACCAATTAATTAGACTAAAAAATTGTCTAATTAATTGAACAATTAATTACCAAAAAAAACAAAAATTGCAAAACCAAAAAATATTAATGTCTACCAAATTATATGATTATAATATATTTTATCGCTTCAACGCTTAAAAACCCCCGCAAAGGTTGTTGTGCAAATTTCAATTTGGGATCTACCTTTCAGCAGAATGACGACGTGACCCAAGAGAGGGAGCTTCTACTGACATTCTGCTTGCCAGGAATGGAGGAGTTGAACACGCTGTTCCTATTAATGTCCCATTTTCGAGACAACAAATTATTGTCGATGCTAACTGATCAGCAACAGCAGCAAATGGACATCAAAAAAGAGCTGGTCACTAACACTTTTTAAATCTAGAAATACGAACCCGATGCCTAATTTTAATATTTAAAAAAGGAACCAAAGAAAATGCAATTTAATTCAATAAAAAATAAATGTAGAGTAACGCATTCAAAATAAAACTTATTAAATTATATTTCTTATTAGTAAATCAAGCAGAATATACAAAAAAAAATTTTGTTTTTAGGCTCGCTTAATTGAGATGATTGTCAAAGCTGCCGCGAAAATGCCAACAGAAAACAAAGAAAACAATGCCGACGGGAGAATAACGGCGCCGGGAACCAGTGCTGAACGGCACGAAAATGATGGAAACAATGAGGAGAAGGTGGTGCCACAAAGTATGGAGCAATTTTTGGAAAAGCATACGCCAAAATGGGATAAATCTGTGCGCGATCTTATCTTGCTGGAGCGCGATGAGTGGTGCAGTTCGGCACTGCAAGCATACGGCATGAAAAACAACGTGCACTTCATCCAACAACAGCACGACAATGCAGGTCCGGTGCAGGTCGTACCGGTGGACAACGACAACACTGGCGTTATCGAACAGAACATGCAATGGGGCGATGGACTGCATCAGTTTGTGCAAGTGCTGCAACGGAAGGAAATTGATCCGTTCACGCTGCTGTGTGCCTTCGGTCACAACATCGCCTTTCTGCGCAACAACTGCAAAAGGCTGACGTCCATCACCGGCACTGCCGGCACTCCGGAAGAGCGTGCATTTGTCGAGCGTATTTTCGACATTCTGACAGTCGTTGTACCACGCTTTAAACCCCGTCGGTACACACGGGACAGCCAACACAACAAAATTTGTGAAGACGACAAAGAGTGGTTGGACTGCATTGTTGAAAAGGTGCAGCGGCATTCACTAAACTGTTTTATGTGCCATAGTTGGAGGCATTTGTAATTTTGAGTACCCGATCCGCACGTAATGTTCAAAGTTCAATCACCCAATGTTTGTCCCCGGTTTGAAGACTTTAAGTTAGGAGAGGAATTTACATATAAAGGAAAAGCATTAACAAAATAAGTGATTCAGGGGAATAAATTCGGGTCCAAATAGACTGATGAGCAATTTGGGTGGGTCATTGCATATTTGGAAAAGAAATGGCACGATTACAATTGCGGATGAACAGAAGGATTGGCTTGGATGTGATAAGTTTATGTGGAGATATTGTGGTGGATTGAAGCCTAATTTACATTTAAAAAATAAATAAAAAATGATGCGGATCAGCAATTTAATACATTGTTCATAGTCTTTGCATTACACAAATGATCGCCCGTTGCTGATCATTACTGGGTCCATCGAAGATGTCGACAACATTGAATCGGAACTCAAAAAGCATCCGCATTTTGACATTCGAACGCTTCGAAAGGTTTGAGGACAACAAAACTGTTTATTATATAATATAAAGTCTTAGCAAAAGAAAATAGAAACAGAATACAAAGAAATCACGAAATCTTGCCTAGTTTTCGTTTTAATTCTATAAAGTATAGTATAAGATTGTAAATTTTGTATTATCAAATATTGTTTATTTTAAGGGCACTAAAGAGGAATGCGACAAGTTGAAACAAACGATGTGCAAGGGCGACATTCTCATTGCGACGATGCTTGCCTCACGAGGATATGATACGCGTTGCGACATGGGAGTACGTACCGTAGCGTAGGGTAGGAGGAGACAAATCTGGACAAGCATCCCTGATACATACATACCAGGGGTGTGACCTCTGCTGATGCCGAAAATGAAAGTCCGAATCCGGACACTTCCTGTAACATATTGGAGAGTCCTACCTGTTAGCTGTATAACTCAGAGTTCACAGATTTTTACAAGGGTTCAGCGGAACCGGGACTAGTCCCGGTTTTTTGACCGGGACTAAAGTGGTCCCGGTTTTTGTTAAAAGTCCCGGATCCGCTGAACCCTAAACAGCCATAGACATACTTATTATTGGCATTGCTGTGCCCATATGCGTGATGATTATGCGCTCGTACAGATTGCGGAGGGTCTTGCGCATATCATCACTTTTCCATCGCATAACGATCGCTGCCAGAAGCAGGTTGAAGGACGCGTGGCGCGCAATGGCCAGCCCGGCTCCGGCTGCGCGATCATTCGCAAGTCGGACCTGCAGCGTCTGCTCGGCTTTGATGACATGCCAGAAGATTTGTCGGATTGGCACACAACGCGTGATCGAATCGTTGCCAGCCGGCTCAAGGAGTTCACGGACAGTCGAATCGAGCAAAAACTGCTGCGCGGTAAGACGTGGTATTTGAGTAATCCGATGTTTACCAGCTCACTTAGACTCCGGGAATAAATAAGTGTCCTAAATGGACCTTTCTCCATTTTCAGATAAGCTTTACCAGCGAATGTGCCAGGTGATGAAGCAAGTGCGGGGAAAATGTGACGGAAAAGAGTGCTGTTTGTTCGCCATCACTCAAATCCAAGAGCACTGGGCCATTTGGATTAATAAAATTATCCATCAAATTGATACAAGTATTGAACAAGGCAAAAAAGACGGCATTTCGGCCAGGTAGAATTTAAGATAATGTGTAAATAATATTTAATTATTAATAGTCGTAGTTGATTTTTTAATATATTGTTCTTAAATTTGAAATTTACTTCATTTTTTTGCCTCTGTCAAGTACTATTGTCACGTCCATGGAAGCCGAATTACTCAGCGAATTTGAAAAATTTATGTGCGACAAAATGCGTCAACTCAACGCATTTATTGCTGACCCTCTGAAGCTGGAATTGTTCAAGAACCGAGCTTATGTGGTCCAGACGGGGCACCGCTTTCTGGAGACGGGGAACTATGACATTGCAACTGAAATATTCAGGTTCTGGGCAGTGCCGATCCAACAGTACCCCCCCCCCCCCTCCCCCCACTCAAATCCTGGGTATGTCCCTGGGAGGATGAACGCATGAGACGTTTTGTCGTGGACCAAGTTTTTGGGCTGTAGCTTTTTTCTTTGTCAACCAAATTCAACAAATTGGGTGTCAATCGAAAGCTCTAAGCTATGAGCAAGCATAGGCAGAGCGATTGAACAAAATTCGAAAAAGTTACTGTTATTAATTGCAAAAAAAAAACTAGGTTTTTGTATATTTTTAATAAATCGCTTAGCTTTTGCTTATTCATAGCTTCTAAACATGTAGGGCTTTCGAATTGTACAAAGTTTTGTCAAAATAATATGACAATAAAAAAATGTATTGCCCAAAATAATGAATTTCTGATAATCAGTGTAAATTGGTAGGGATTGGATTTTTAGGCACCACAAAATTTCGTTTTAGGTACCTAAAAAACTACTCCTTTAATTGTTATTAAATTCAAAAAAGAAAACTAAAGTCAGACAGAGGAGTTCTCCCATCATAATACTCATTCACACATTTTTGTTTAGTCGAGCCTACGATATGAACCCTGCGCAGGGTGAACACGCGCTGTACTTCTTGGCAATGGCGCATCTCGAGCGAACCAACGAAAGAACGGAAGAAAATGACGTCTTTCATGCCAAGGCATTGAGTTGTTTGTACGAAGCAAAGGCATTGGTGTGCAAGCGCAAGGCATGGCTTCAAGGCGTGCTTAACATAACCGGCATGGACCCGTTCTGCCCGCTGGCAAAGCAGCATCAGCGCAAGCTGGAACTGCTCGATGCTTATGTGTACCAATGCGACTTGGCAATACAATGCTGCGAGAACGCTCAGCAGCGTCGCGGTGTCGTGCGGCTGAAGAAGCCGCCGCTTTTCTTGGAGAACGGCTACAGGAACTACAAAAGACAAAGTAAAGACGTCAAGGTCATAAGTAGAGCCCGGATTTTTAGGTGCTAAAAATTCCAAAATAGGTACTAAAATAGGTGCCAAAAAAGTGCAAAATAGGTGCTAAAAAGCCCAAAAAAGGCCAAAATAGTTGCGAAAATAAGTGTTAAAAATTGGAAAAACTAAGTGTATTTACGCAAAAAAAATCCTATTTAAGTCTCAATCTTTATTCATTTCGCCAGCACAATTGCAAATTAAATACAATTCGAGTTGTTCGGGTGTAAAACGCATGCCAAAACTTGCACTAGAGGAATTAAATAAAAATTCTCTGAATTTAATTAAAAAATATAATTTTTTAAATTTAATGAGCCAGAAAGTTGATTTTTTAAGGAGAAGTTTTTTGAATTTTGAGAAAAAAAATTCGATTTTTAGGGGTGCATTTAGAAAAAATTAAAAAATGGATTCTTAGGGGCGCATTTTCAGATTTTATTCCATTTTTGCTATGAAATTTCTGGAAAAATGCCAAAATAGGTGCTATTCACCGAAAATCCAGTAATTTTAGGTGCTATAAAGTCGCTCTAAATCGAAAATTGTTCGGAAATAATGCTATTTTTGGGCTTCTCTCATCATAACTTAGCCGCAAAAAAATTAGGTAAAAACCTAAAAATCCGGGTTCTAGTCATAAGACCCAGTGACGGAACGATGTGTTTGGCGTGAGTAGCGTTGGGTCCCTTTTATTTTTTAGCAAACTGTTTGGAACTATCTGCCGTTTTTAAGAATATAGTTTCAATTTATAAGAGCATTTTACAATTGTGCGAAGTGAAAATGAATTATTCATTTTTAACTTTTCGGCATTTTCGAGTTTTTTGGCAACTATTTGGCACTTTTTAGTAATTATTCTAAATGTGTCTCAACATTGGCCTTCGAGTTAAGAGAGAGTCTGTGCAATACATCGGCTGGACCAAAATTGTTTATTTTTTTTTACTGCTGAACTGTTTCAGACGGAGGAGGAGAACCAAATGACGGAGACGGACAGCTTGCTGCTGCTGATGAACAAATTGCCATCCCCTGGAAAGAGATTGGCGAGCTAAACAACGCGGGGCTGAAGCACTTCTACGAGTTGGAGGAAGTGCCAAATGTTTAGGTGATTTGAATTTGCGGAGAAAAAAAACTCATTTTTTATGAATGCATTTAGTCTGATGATGGGGAATTTTTAAATTCTTATGAATTTCTGAAAAATTGAGAAATAGACGCTAAAATTCATGAAAATTGAATGTTTTTACAGCGACTGTTAGAGGATAGCGCCACACGATGAATTGTTTGACGGATGAGCGGCGGCATAAGAAATTGTTGGCCTTAAATTATTCGATTTTTATCATTTTATCCTTTTATCTTTCAAATTTTTTGATGACTTTTTAGACTATTTTCAATGAAAATAAACTCAAAACTTACAGTTAATGGCTTATTTATTCAAGAACGAGCAAAGATATAAATGCCAAATAAAGTAATTGAAGTCATATGATTTATAGAAGATTGGCCACTTTAAAAATTAATTAAATTTTAATTTGCTAATTCTCCATTCAAAGTTACCGAGGCGACAAAGCGGACTAAACCATTTAGACCGAAATTTCAATTTATTGGTTTATGCTATTTATAGTGCCTAATCAGAAAATGAACATTCCGAATGTCCATTGTTCTAAGATCAGTAGCGGCATTGGTTAAGTGAAAAGTGAAATCTCTTATCCTATTTTTACATATTTTTGAAACCCTTTGATCCGAAAGAAAAGCCGCAAATATGCATTTCTGTAAAAAGTTGATTGAATCATTAGCAAAAAGAATATATCCAAAAAAAACATTCAAAAAAGAATAACAATAAAATGAGAAATTGGGTCAGTCAAAAGTAGGGCCAGCTCCGAAAGTCGGGGTACATAGCAGGGGTGTGACTCGTCCCGAAAATTACGAATACCTCGTGCATACCGTATTTTCTCCAATTGAAGCCCCGGGGCTTCTATTTTCCAATCCTCCTCCGAGGGGGGGCTTTTATTGGGAGGGGGCTTCAAATGGAGGGGGGCTTCTATTAGAGAAAATACGGTATGTATTTGAAAAAACATAAATAGGCAAAATATTGACAGTTTTGTCCAAGATTATCTCGCATATATTTGAAAAAAATGTAAATAGGCAAAATACTGACAGTTTTGTCCAAGCTTATCTCACACATATTTGAAAAAATGTTAGTTAGGCAAATTTTCCAATTAATAAACTTTTTAAGCATTTTTTGATCGTTGGTGAGTTGGTTTTACACCCCGTTTTTGTATTATATTTTATCTCAAAGTTCACATTATTTCTGCTACTGATTCAATCTATTATGCACAACAAAGCAACGGACACAGTTGGTTTACAGCGAGCGGATGAAGCCGAAGAAACGGACAATGTTATGGCGCTGAATATCGTCGACCAAGTCATGGATTATTTTCAGTTATTGTGGTCAATTGCGCACCTCATTTGGGGACAAACAGATTTTTTACAAAATGAAAAATTAAAATATTTTCGACTAATTTAATTTCGGTTTCAAGTAGGGTTAAGCGGGACCGGGACTAGTCCCGGTCCCGGATTTTCGACCGGGACTCCAGCAGAATAGTCCCGGTTTTTGGACCGAGACTAAAATGGTCCCGGTCCCGCTTAACCCTAGTTTCAAGTCAATCGGATAATGTCAACTTTCCCCAAAATGCATATTTATTTCGGCTTTTTTTCTTTCGGATTAGAGGTTCAAAAAGGGAGTAGTAAATAAGAGATTTGCATTTTTCTATAAACAAATCCTGTGCTACTGATCATTGCAAAAAGGGTCATTTCGAATGGTCATTCATTTACTGAGAGGCATAATAAATGGCACAAACTCACTGAATGATGATTACTAATCAATCTTTAAATAGGGGAAATTTATTCCCCCCCCCCCCGGAATGGAAAAAATTTCCATTCCCCACCCCGAAAATTTTCTGGATACGGTTTTGGATCGCGGATTTACTTAAATACAAATGAAAAAAATGGATTTATTGCAAGGAGAGAGACAGAGAAAATTGTGTATGCTAACATATAATGAATTCTACATTTTAGAGGCTTACTGGCAATGAAGGGTATCTACCAGACGAAGCGCTCAGAATTTTCGGCTCCAAACTTACCCCCTATGAACATACTGAATTACTCAGCTATCAACGGGTAGGTATAATTGCCATTTAATCGCCCCCCCACACTTCTCTTTACAGTTCATTATTCATTTTTCAAGTTTAGGTATACTTTGTTGGTTCAGAGGCCAAGAAACGTCTTTGCGTTGCGGATGGAGCAAATAATTCGAACTTTGATGACGAGGAAGGTCATTATGCATTGGTTTCTCACGATCACGTCGCATATCGATACGAAATTATCAAAGTGATCGGCAAAGGCAGTTTTGGACAGGTGGGAAATGAGCCATAATCGGAGCAGGGACGTACCTAGGGGTGGGGGGGGGGGGGGGGGGTACGCGGGGTACGTACCCCCCCCCCCCAAGGCCCCCAGATAAAAAAATTTTTCTCCATTAAGGGGAAGGGAATTAATAAAAAATAAATATAGAAATTTGAACATTTCCTTAACTAATTTCATTAAACTATTCAAAAAATTTCCCACTAGCAATTGTCCTAGTGGTCTATGCGTCCGACAACGAAATTTTGGTTGTTGGGCGAGAGAAAAAAAAAAAAAAAAGGTCGTCGGTACCCCCTCCAAGCCAAAATCCTAGGTACGTCCCTGAATCTGATATTGCATTTATTTGTTCCTATTTAGGTGTTCAAGGCATACGATCACAAGCATCAGCAATACGTGGCACTTAAATTGGTCCTCAACGAGAAGAGTTCTAATCGTCAGGCGGAAGAGGAAATTCGGATTTTGGACCACCTCAAGAAACAGGACATGGACGGAGCACACAATGTCATTCACATGCTTGACCACTTCACTTTTCGAAACCACAAATGCATCACTTTCGAGCTGATGAGCATCAATCTGTACGAAATGATCAAAAAGAACAAATTCCAAGGCTTTAATCTTGCCGTGAGTTGATCGACACAATATTGTTGTACAATTGCCCACTTTGTTTAGTTGGTTCAAAAGTTTGCACATTCGATGCTCCAATGTCTGGAGCTATTGCATCGGAACCATTTGATTCATTGCGATTTGAAACCGGAGAATGTTGTTCTGAAAATGCCAAATCGATGCTCAATTAAAGTGATCGACTTTGGCACTTCCTGTTTCGACGACCAACGTATCCGCACCTACATTCAATCACGTTTTTTCAGAGCACCAGAAGGCAAATTTTATTATGGTACCAGGCACGTATCGGGTACTTATGCACACTTTTCTAGCCATAATTTTTTTTTTAATTCGTGTGAAATTGCTTCCATAGGTTTTCAGCACCGTTGAGAAAGAATCTGACGTCTATTTTGATCAGTACCGAATTCGAACAAGAGTTCGAAAATTTCTAAAATTTTTAAGGATCAATTTCGTCTTAATTTATTCGGTATAGCCACTCATGATTGTTGATTCGTGTTTCTGGGTATCGCTTATGTTTTGAGTAAATTGAGATGAAATTGATTTTTGAAAATTTAAGAAATTTTCATACTTTTGTTCGAATTCTGATTCGGGGTTAGACATTGGTCAAAATCAGTTCCTTTATCAGCGGTGTTGAAAACCTATGGAAATAATTTCACAATAATTTAAAAATTTTTTTATGGCTAGTAAAGTGCATAAGTACCCGTATCCGGGGAGGGGGAGGGAGGTACACGGGGTACGTACCCCCCCCCCCCCCCCCCTAATATTGTGCAGGTTCCTTTAGAT
>JAKKIK010000412.1:0-32117 GCA_024500135.1 Heterodera carotae
TACTATCGAATAAGGCTCCCTGTTATAAAATTTTTGCAAAGAGCTTGGGAAAAGGAACTGCTTGTGTCCCCTGTTGAAATAATTTTGCACATTTTCTTCAAACGAATAGACAGGTCTCTCTCCAGAATTTCAAAACCTAAATATATCATCGGTTTCAGGGAGATGGAATGGAAACTGATGTACCGACTGCCCCCTTCTCTGGGCGAAATTTGCCGCAAAGTCGTTTCAGAAAAGAAAATGGAGGACTTTGTTTTATTACCGTCAAACTTTCGATTTATTTTTTATAACAAATATACCTAATATCTTTTTAATTTTAATGTTTGGTATTGTCCTTGACTATCTTTTTTAATGTTTATGCAATAAAAAGTTTTTCAGAAAAAAATTATTTAAAATGAACACAATAAGTGGGATTAAGGATATGGAAGTGCCAGAGGGAAAAACCTGGTACTTCTGGGTGAATGCAAAAATTGCCAATGTAGTGCGCAAGAATTATATGGTGGGGGTCTCACATGTAACAATAAAGATTTTTTAATTTAGGCGTGTGTGAATTGTCGAAAGGGGAAATGCGCATGTGTAGGGGAAAAGAAGAAAACTTTTTATTTGAAGTTGGAACTTTCGGACGATACGGGGGTTTTGGAAAATGTGGCATGTTTCAAAAAGCAGGTACACAAATAAATATTATTCAAAATTTTTTTTCATTAAGGACGAGTTTGAGAAGCTGGAGGACAGCGTTTGCTGGGTTATGGTTGGCGCGAAAATAAAAGAATTTGAGGGTAAAAAGAATGTTGACTACACAATAAACGATTTTGGAGCATAAGATATATATAGCACTATTATTTACTGTTTAATAAATAAAAATGTTTTTTCAATTATTGTTTCTTGGCATTTTATGCGTCGCAAAATCTAATGATTGTTGTTGTCTATCTATTGAAGACAAAGAGAACCTAACAGTGTCGAGAAGGGCGGTTGACGGAATCTTTAACCAAGTAATACGGCTAAGGGAGGAGTCGTTTGATTTTTCTTTGTCAGCTCATAAAGTAATCGTGGAAGCACAAAAAATAAAAGATAGGAACCCAAATGTTCGGGCTTTAAACGATTGGTACAATCTCTTATTAGGAGGGGTAAGAAGAATACATGCATTATTTGAAGAAATAAAAAAAGAAGAACAGAAAATAAAAAATATTAAAAAAGAAATGGACAAGTGTTTGGACAGAAAAGATGTAACCATGTGCCTAGATCTATCTGCTGAGGCTAAACAAATAATAGAAATAGTAAGGCAGCACCGGAAGGAACTTGGGGAGGCTTACCGTAAAGCACATTCCCAGCCCGACCTCGGCATTGGGGATTTGGCGGATAAAATAAAAGAAGCAATGCAGGATAATCAAAAGTGGTGGGACACCCACGTGGTAAGGACACAATAAAAAGGTGAAATAAAACAGGTGAAAAGGAAACAGGTGAAAAGGGGTGAAAAGAAAACAGGTGAATTCGGGGGAAAACGGGTGAAATTTCACCTAAAAGTATATAGGCGTGCGCATTTATGGGGACACACACATGTAAGGATGCCCCAATTGGTATCAATAAGGAGTGCCAAAGGCAAGTTCTGTGATGGCTATCGCTATTACAAGCATAAAACTACTAAATTCAAGATATGGTGGAAGTGTGAACTAAAACCGTACGGGTGCCAGGGGTGGGGCTTTGAAAAGGAAGGAATTTTCACGCCGACCCGCCAGCATAACCACCCGCCCGATCCGATATTGGTTAAAATTGAGTACGACATAATCGATGACGGAATTCCCCGAAACATTTTCCAACATATCCCGTAAATACAAAAAAGTTCTGGTGAGTTAAGAAATAAAACCATACAATTGGTTTTTTTCCGTCACTTTCATTTTTTAGAAAATTCATTATTTGGTCTCCCCATCGTTGTGCAAGAAAAAAAGATTAAAACGTAATTGGGCAGAATTTAATTCGATCGCAACATTTTTTTTGCAAAAAAAACTCGCCTAGTGATGTTTTTTTGTGATCTGCACCAACCACTCTCGAGAAATTTGAAGGACGTTCATCGCGCAACAAAAAGAAAAAAAGGGGCTCCGAGAGGCCTTTACACGTTTTGAAGGACCTTCATGGCCCCTGGGCATATTTTTTGTGCAACTTGATTGCTCAAATGACTTTTTTTATTGCGGTTGTGGGGAGTATTTAAGAAGGATGCAACATCCCTAAGGCATCCTTTGGAAAACAAGCAATGGACGTCACTTTTCCTGTTTATACGGCAGAGGATTTGGCCGCAGAGGATCTGCGGAACGCGCAGCAACGGCAACAGCAACACCAAAATGAACAACAACAACAGCAACAACAATGTCGAGAAATGCTTCGACGGCAAACCAAACTCTGGTTTGAATATTGGCCCGAGAGGCTGGCGAGGGAGAAAGAAGAGGCGGCAGCCCGAAAAGCAGATCCGGCAAAGTGGCAAAAGACAGTGGAGCAAGCAGAAAAAGAATGGGATAAGAACTGTTCCATTTGGAAGAAAGAAGCGGACAAAGAACCCGAAGATGATTTGCACTACACACGTAGCCGCAATGACCAACTATTTTCGGATCATTCTCTTTTTAATGGGGGGTTATGGGGGAAATGAAGAAACGACCAATTTTTTTCATTTTTTTGTTGATGCTTCTGTTAATTTTTCGTATGTGTGTTAGATAAAGATTATTCTTTAACCTGTGCTCAAAAAAAACTTTTATTGCTCGCCCAAAAGAATTTTAAAAAAATGTTCTGAAAAGCGTT
The DNA here is from genome assembly GCA_024500135.1 of Heterodera carotae. Lineage (NCBI taxonomy): Eukaryota > Metazoa > Nematoda > Chromadorea > Rhabditida > Heteroderidae > Heterodera > Heterodera carotae. Next base: position 2,782 of record JAKKIK010000412.1, read on the forward strand.
TTGCCCTAATGGGATTTAACATTTGCGGCGCAAAAAAAATTTTTTGCGTGGCTGGTTTTACTCTTTGGCTAATTACGCAAGAAAAAATGAACATGTTTGAACGGCAAAATGTGTTTCCTAATTTTTTTTTGCGCTTTCGCATGCTCGCAACAAGGTTTTTACAATTGCTCTAGAAACAGCGTAACATCCAAGGGGTGTAAGTAAAAAAGTAATAAATTGCATATAAAACGGAGATGTGGAAGGACCAATATGTGCTAAATGACTATCTACTACCACTTCGGTCGACCAAATGGTTGGGAGAGCATAGTGTTATTAAAACAAAAATTTATTTTCAGGCGTGTGCTCTTATGCCTTGGAGCCCCTTAGTTTTAATGCAAGGTTTCCTACCGTACAATATTTTGAATGTTCGCTAAGTGGCGATGGGTAAAAAGCATTTAAAAGATTTTCCGAATTTGTGATTTCCCTCATAGAACCTTCGGAATTGGCTTCATCTCGAGACCGATTGAAACCGATCAGTTTATCGGGTGGACTCGCCAGTCCCTTGGCTATGATTCGTTGGGCGACATAATTGGTAATTTACATTGTTTGATTTTTTTGATTTTAAAAAACAGGAACGGAGGAAAGTGGCGGTGAGCCGGTGATTAAGTCATGGCTATTTGGCGGGGGAGATGTGGTAGGGGCTGGGTGTGTTGACACCTGCCCCTTTTTCACGCTGAACGGGCGGCTAATAGGTAAATTTTTCTCAAATAGTTGCAAGTAATTTTCTTTTTAAAGAATTGGCTGGAGTCCGAATGAACCCCGACATGTGTTATCCTGCGATATCTTTAATAGGGGACAGCGCGAAGGCCAAAAGCAACCTGGGACCCGTTTATTTGTTCAATTTGCGCAACCTATTTACGTCATGATCGTATATTGTTTTTTAAAGGTTTTTTTGTTAGGATCCGTTGTTTGAATTTTTTTTGTTATTCATTTTGTTCATTTTATTTGATAAACATAAAATGCAGGTCAACATGATATCAACAAATGGATTATTAATAGAGACCTGGGTCTTTCAGAGTATGGCAATTGTTTTGGCTTTTGTGGTTTTTAGCACTTTTTTATACTTATTTTAGTATCTATTTTGGAATTTTTAAAAGATCCAGTCCCTATTAATCTTGATCGAGGTTTATGCTTTCCTCCATAATCCGTATTATGCCGCCGAGCTCCTTTATGGCCTAAAACTTTTGAAATTTAGTATCCTATATTCCTTTTCAGGCTCCACCTTTTCTTTTTGCCGAGCATCTATATGGGGAGAAAAGGCGATATTTTTTTCGGTTGGGGCGGCGAGTTCGGTACCAATTCTATCGCAGACTAAAACAGGAATTCCGCTTTTGTTATTGTAAAAGGGGGTCGTCCACGGTTGGTTAGCCAAACTGAAACTATTTTTTTGTGAAAACCCGAAAAAAACCGGAAAACCGAAACCGAAAACCGGGAGTGGCCAAAAAAAACGGAAAAACAGAAAACCGAAACCCCGGTGTAAAACCTGCCGTGGGCAATCCCTGTTGTAAAATTACCTAGTTGGCACTTATCAGACGCCTTCAACAGGCCAAACATATACGGGGAAATACTTTTCCCAAGAAGACCGTCCAAAACGGCATCGACCGTCGCAATACAAGAGAAATCGGCCGTCATCTCATTGCATTGGCAATCCTCTGATATGCTCCATGATTCATTTCTAGCATATCCTGAATCCGTGGGCTTTGGAACACCATTCTTTATAATCAAAATAGATTTTTTCTATTTTTGCAGAAGTAATCCCTATCTCAACTAATAAAACAATACTCCCGCCTCGAAAGGATGAATCGTACTGGTATTTCTTAGTTTCTTCTATGTATTGGTTATTTGTTCATATCCTCATTATTTTAAAAAATTTCAAAATATTAAGTAATTAAAAAGATTAGAAGAGAAAGAGGATGCTGGGCACGGCTCGAGAGGGTACAGCTATTCAAGACAACCGTACGTCCTCTCGAGCCGGACCCGACTTCTTTCCATAGGCTAGGCTACATTAAAGCAACCCCGTATCTATGGAAAGCTCGAGTAGATAAAATAGATCAGCAAAAAAATTGTTAGGCTTAAACTCTTTTGGCCAATTCTCGGCTTTTAGTTACTGTTTTGGCTCCCAATTGCCATGTCATTAAAAAATCAATGGGTCTTGGCAATAATGTTTTATCTTTTCGAGGCCAAAGCACTATTTTAAATTTTCTACCCCCCCCCCCCCCGCCTGGAAACAATTAAGCACCCCTACCCATCCCCGGAAATCTTTAGGCTTAAACTCTTTTGGCTATTTCTCGGTCCTAGTTGAGCTAGCGGCCTCAGACCACGCACATTCTTCCTTATCTATTCCCTCTTTCAACGGTACTCTTCTCGAAGTGATGCCGCTATTTTGGATTTTTCACCCCTTTGTAGATTTATGGCTGCTGGTTTATTGTATATTTATTGTATTGTGTTTGTTTTTATTTTACATATTTGTTTTTTAGATTAGACCCTCAAATCAAAAAAACATTTCTGATATTAGAACGTCCTTTAATGCCTTACCGTTCCAAGCAATGAAATAAGCTTTGCGCTGGCCAAGAATAAAGACTGCTAGAATTTTTTCCACAACGAACAGTCCGTCTTTATTTGGTGCCACTTTAGGCGGCTTTGGATGGACATCATGTAGTTTTAACTAGGAAACATTTTTCAAAAATTCCATTTTTACGAAATTAAACACCGTTTTTTTTATTTTTTTGTTGTAGTGCTTTGTTTGTCTTTTCTTTTGTTTACTAGTTGTTGCTGTCTTGCCCTCGGTCTCATCGCTCTCGTTGTCCGTTGATTCAAAAATGTTTTTGCGGCCGGCGTTTTTTCGTTCTTCGGCTGTTTGTTTCCAGTTCTGAACAGGCTTGGCAAAAAATAAATTTAGATCCCAATGAGCAATAACGACCTTTATTACTATATGTTTCGTTCGCGCACCTCCCCTTAGCGCTGTCGTCGCTATTATAGTCGATTCCTTGGTAATGCTGTAGTCGGCAAGAGTTCGTCCCTCAAAAAGCACTTTGCCGGCAAAAACGTGCTGCTGCGGACCCTGAGCGATGCCCTCCTTGTCCTGGATCTTGGCCTTGACCTTCTCGATCGTGTCACTGGTCTCGACCTCAAGAGTGATGGTCTTCCCTGTGAGCGTCTTCACGAAGATTTGGAACTGCAGATATTTATTTATTTTTTAAACCAATTCTCTCCGGCCGAGGCATTAAACATTTGTTAACAATATAAATCAGCGTTCCCAGGTTATTTTTTAAAATAAGCACAAACGGTCTTAACTTTAAGATTTGGACCTCAAAAATAAGCATTTTTTTTGCAAAATGAATGTAAAATGTTCAAAAAACAATTAAAAGGTCTAAATTGATCAATAACATGCATTTTAACGTAAAAATAACAAATGAATGAATTAAAACAACGTTTTTGAGTGTTATTTTTTTTTGGCACGCCTGACAGATAATGTTAGACTCTAGCTAAACAGAGAATAGAATATCGAGACGTTTGAAAATTGAAAATTTTAAATATCACTTCAAGACTTTTTTTTTATCACAAAAACATTTTATTTCACACAAAAAAGCACTTTTTATTACACACTTTTAAAAATAAGCAGATTTCTTAGAAATAAGCAGACTTGGGAACGCTGATATAAATGGTTACGTTTTTTCAAAAAACTATCCCTACCTACCGGTGTCTTTGTCTGTACTGTGGACGAGAAGATGGTTGAACGACGGTCATACACGAGAACGGACTTGTCCACAACGTTGCCAATCAGAAAACGGTACACGACCAACTCGGCCACAAGCTTCGTCCTTGCAGGTTCTTTGAATGTCCACAAAAGATAGTCCTGAAATATTTTTTAATTTAACCCAGATTTTTCATATTGCCATAGAAGTTAATTTTTCGGGTTTCGTAAGCAGCTATATTTGTTTAAAAAATATATATAAATAACCATAATTATATTTGATTTTGAATATTTACTTATTTTTCCTATCCATTTCCCCCATTTACCTGTTGAATTTTTTTCGTATAGCTAATTCCAACGGCCAACGAAGGAGCCTTCTGCAAAAAAAATGCATCAATTTAGCTTATTTAAAATAAATTAATTTGACTTATTTAAGATTAATGTTTTCAATTTTTAAAGGAAAATGTCTTGCAATTGTAATGTTTTCAATTTTTAAAGAAAATGTCTTGCAATTGCTGTTGAACGTTCAATCATTTTGCGTGCTTCAATTTGCGCTTCATAAGTTTTGAAAGTTGTCGGGCGATAGCCGAGGGCGGACATATTCGAATAAACGACGGCCATCCGTCGGCCGTCGGAGTTTTGGCGAAGCGAAAAATTGCCGGGGTCCAATTGTAAACTAATAAAAGAACAAAAGTGAGTTTTTTTGTCAAAAACAAAGGACTATTTGACAAGTACAAAATGTTTTGCAATGCCAGAATTTGTGGCCAAATCACTCACTTTTTGGCACTTTCCATCAACGACAAATAAATGACTTCGATTTTTCCGTTAGAAATTCGCTCCAATTCACTAGCGATGTAATGTTGGTCAAATTTATACGGCAAATAATGGAGCGTCAAGAACATAATCAAAGCATTTGGGTCATTGAATTGGTCCTTGAACAATTCCCTTAAATGTAAATATTTATTTTTACTTTATTTAATTAATAACCAAATATTGTAATTAATTACCATGCCATAAACAATGCCTTCACCAAAGCGACGTCCGGCTGATTGTCGGGCGACGGCGAAGTGTCCATGGCGGCCTTTCTCAGTATTTGTCGTTGCAATTCGCTGTTGAGCCATTTAAGACTCAAACCACCAATGGACCCACCGTTAACTTCGACCTGACAATTAAAAGGGTCAGATACACATATTTTATAAAAATAATTGTCAAGTTTAGATTATCAGAGCCTCGGGGATCAAAATGAGAACCCAATTCAATTCTAAATTCCAATTTGACCATCGTTTTCATTCCCCCACCTGCTTAATTTCATATCGAGATTGTCTTGTGCTTTGGTACTCGACCACATTCGGCATGTAATCCTGCAATAATTTTTATTAATAAAAGTTTTTGAAATGAAATTTTGAAAGCAACCGCTCGTTTAATTAACAGTGTCATCGGCTGTCGAATGCCCTCCTCTTTGACTTCGTTCACAATTTGCACCATTTTGGCGAGGTGTTCGTCCCCTGGTACCAAATCTCTGAAAGACTCCATCAAAAATTCGTGGTCAGTTGCCCCGCGGAAATACAACAAATTCATGGCCTAAAATTTTGAAACCAAAATTGACTACTGTTTTAAAACACTACGGCGAAGGTATCAGAGAAATGGGCAAAAAGTCGGCAACATCGTCACTTAACGGAAACTTTTGATTATTTCGACTACTGGCAAAATTTGCGTTAATCTTATATTTTCCAAAATAATAAATTTATTAATGTTTCCTTTTGGTTCTGGGAGGGGGGGGGTTGTTGTGAAAATCAATGACGATCCTATCGGAGGCGAAGAGGGGTGGGTTGCGCTGAGCGCAACGCATGCAAGAGAGTTGTTTGGGAGAGACGGAAGGGGGGGGGGGAGGGGGACATGGGGGGTAGGTGGGAGAGGAAGGGGCGAGACATTTGGAAAGAGGAAGGGGGTGGTTGCGCGACGGATGCAGCGAGATGGAGGAAGAGGAAGGAATGCGGAGACGGGAGGAGGGGGGGGGTGAAGAGGAGTTGCGGGGAATAGAAATGTGCAGGTAAACGGAAGAAAAGCGGGGAGGAAAGGATTCGTGGGGGGGGGGGCTTTATTTTGGAGGGGGGGGGGTAAGAATCGGGGAGGGATGCTGGGGGAAGGCAGGGAAGAATGGAAGGGGGGTGTGCTAGCAACACACTGGAAGAACGGGCCAAATTTTTGGGGCCAGATAATGTGCCATTTACTACTCTTATATGATTGGATTGGTGTTAAAGAAATAAAGAAAATCATGATAAATAACAAAAAAAATTTATAAATAATTTTAAACTTATAGATTTAAAAGTGACGATAAAAAAATAAACAACATAAAGCAATAAAGTTCCAAAAACAGAAATATCAGTATTTAAAGTGTATAAATATAATGAAAAAAATAAAAATAAAATTTTCCTAATAAGGTACAATTAATAAGTAACTTTTGCACCAATAAAAAGCTGTGTTATATTCCAAATAACCAATGTGTTTATAATAAAGTCTGATTTAACTCATAGATAGAAAAATATTCTGTACCGTGCAACAGTGGCCTGAGAACATGAATTCCACACAGGCACTTATTTTAATTTAAACAATTTTTTACAATAGCTAACATCCCATGAAAAAAAGATTGCTTTTTTTACTTGATAAATAAAAAACTTTATTAAACTAATGGACGGACAGCAATGGAATCTGTAATAGTTTCTCAAAAGGACAAGAATATTAATATGCAAGACAACGAGATTAAAAATCCAATAAAAAAAATTAAAATCACATCTAACGTTTGGGAAGTGGATCATTCGGCCTCGTTTTCGTGGTATTTTAAGCGTGATTTTAAATAAATTTAGCAATGAAAAAACGAAGGTATTTTAAAAACATTTTAAGTAAATAAAAAAATTAATTATCCTTTGTGATTGACAATAAAGCATAAAATTTAGACAGACAATAATTTAAGTTTCATAAATTAATGATGCTGTAAAATGAATTTTATCATAACATTATGAAAAAATAAAAAAAATGCCTGAAAGAATATATATTCGGTTGAATTGTAAACCAATTATTATATTGACGGTCTTAATTTAACATTTTTATTGTGTAATCGATGCTATTCTACTGCTTTTATAATTCAAAATGAGCTAACAGATGAAAAATAATAAACAAATCAATGTAAAGTCGTCAAATGAATTGGACAATACAATAATTTTTTAAATTTATTTTCTAAGAATTACTCACAATGCTGTCCTACAAATAAATAAATACAAACAAATTAAATAATTGCTTATCTTAAGCATCCGTTAAAGTTGTGCAGATATGAATTGCATGAAAAGAATGAGAGCCTATGTCAAAGAGTATTCTAAAAAGCATTTATTTTTTATTTTTCACAAAGCAATGAACATATAGTTGTTAAGAATAACTGTTAAACAAAAATCATAACTTGTGTAAATTAAAAAATTTAAACGATAATGGATTGACTTGAAAAAAGGCCGTAAATTAAACAAATATTTATTTGTTTACCTATTTTTGTCATTGGCGCAGTGAAGCTTATTATTTTTAATAAGAAATAAAAGTTAAACTATTAAAATTGGGTTCGAAAAAATATAGCTAATTGAATTAATCTAGGAATTATTAATTATTTAAAAACTTTACAAAGCATCAATGTTAAATAATTGCAAAAAAGTAAAGGGGTCCAAAACAACGATTTGTGATAATAGACCTCATTTATAATTTAATTAATTTAAATTTTTGCGTAACCATATTGTTATATATTTTTTCCAAAAATTGTTGTACTAATTAATTTCGGTTGTTAACTGTTAAAATTTGAAAACGTTATCTTAAAATAAAATATCCTCAACGTTTGTGTTACACCATCACAATTTTCCAGTGGTCTGCAACCGGCCTTGAATAACTCAAATTAAAAGATTAAAAAAAAACGCAAAATGATGGCATTCACATTGACGTTTTGCAAGTGCTATTATGATACAAAACTAAAAAATATCTTTAAACTATAACAAAAAGTACTTTGACATAAAAAATGATTAAATCAATTGTATAATTAAGTGAAGTAAAGATATTATCATATAAACAATTTTGGATGGTTTTTACGAAATAAATTGAATCTGACCCAAATAAAAAAAGTTTAATATGCAGACTAACTAAAAAAAGAAAACAAAAATAAAATTGTCAATGATTAGTTTAACATGCAGCGGAAAGATAGTGAAACAAATCAACAATAATATTATTTTTGCTCATTTAGATTGCCAAGGCTTAATTCATTTTGAGAAATTATCATTGGATAATGCACAACTTTGTTAATAAAATAGTTTTTAGTTTCTGGGACACTTTTTTAATTTTTAAAATTAATTTCGTTCGACTTGATTCTATGCAATTCCGCTCACAATTGTCAGTTTTTTGATTTAAGTTCCCGTCATAACAAAGTTTTTTTGAACCACGTTGGGACATAATTAAAGCGGCCATTTTAATATATTTTTAGTTAATGGAGTTAAGAACAGAGCATATTTAATTTGATAGAGCTTATTTGTTAGAACACATTAAAATGAGCCTAGAAAATGTGCTGCCGAAAGTTTTCACAAAACCGAGACCACTTTAGAAACCGGGGCTAGTCTGCTGAAGTTCCGGTAGAAAAAACGGGACCGGCACTAGTCCCGGGTAAAAAAACCAGGACTAGTCCCGGTCCCGCTAAACCCTACACTATAGAGATACAACACACAAGAGAATGTTGCCATTGAACTAACAATTTGTGAGCGGAATTGCAGAGAATCTAGTCGAACGAAATTGTTTTGAAAATTAAAAAAATATCCCAGAAACTAAAAACTATTAGAAAGAAAAAGCCTTAATTCACTGCTTAGATGTTTTAAATTGTATTCAAACAGTTTAAATAATTCGAAAAATTACTGTCGGCCAGTTGTCCCTCGGCCAGTTGTCCCTCGGCCAGTTGTCCCTCGGCCAGTTGTCCCTCGGCCAGTTGTCCCTCGGCCAGTTGTCCCTCGGCCAGTTGTCCTTCGGCCAGTTGTCCTTCGGCCAGTTGTCCTTCAGCCAGTTGTCCTTCAGCCAGTTGTCCTTAGGCCAGTTGTCCTTAGGCCAGTTGTCCTTGGCCAGTTGTCCTTCGGCCAGTTGTCCTTCGGCCAGTTGTCCTTCGGCCAGTTGTCCTTAGGCCAGTTGTCCTTCGGCCAGTTGTCCTTCGGCCAGTTGTCCTTCGGCCAGTTGTCCTTCGGCCAGTTGTCCTTCGGCCAGTTGTCCTTCGGCCAGTTGTTCATCGGCCAGTTGTTCATCGGCCAGTTGACCTAACGCCATTGAAGAGGATTGAAATTTAAAGATTAAATAAGACTAAATAATTATTTATGTTCATGAATGATCCATAAAACTATAAAGTGTTGCACAATGATTCTTGTGATGACAAACGTTTCAGTCCCATAACAATAAAAAATACAAAATAAAATAAGCAAATTTTTATGAGTACAGTAATGAATAGAATTTGTATTCCAATGCAAAATCAGTACAAAAAAGACCAAAAAACATATTGAGACGGGTAAAGCAAAACATTACTGAAATTAAAACATAAATCTACCTAAATAATTTTATAAATAAAGACAAAAACCAACTTAAAAAAAATTAAACTTAAATCTGTCTGCTTAAAATTACCATATGCGTAAGATGAAAAAGGCACGCGCATTCAACACAGGAACAAGGATGGATCAACTTGGCGGAAAAATATATGTCTGCAAAATACTCTAACAAAGAAACTTTTTTATAACATTTAAATTTTTTAATGAATCCTCAAAAAATTGATATAATCATTTAGAACTAAATTTTGAAACCAAAGAGATTAATGAAGAACATGAAATTAAATGATAATAATAAATTAAAAAATAAACTCGAAAAAAACATTATTTCAAAATTATAAGAAAAAAAAATTAAAAATTAAAGCTCAATCAAAAATTGATGTATACAAGAAATGCCTTTGGAAAAGATTGGAATTTATAGATTAAATAAAAAATAATTAAATGGTCTAAATAACTAATATTGAGTTACCAAAATATTCAACTGCTCCACATCATTTAACAAATGCAAAATTAACTGATAGAATGTAATAATAAAAAGTTTATGTTTAAGTTTTGAGGCTCCAAATTTGAAAATTGCGTGCAGATGCACGTTATGGAAGACAAAAAGAATCACTAGTCCTTCATCAAAGATCAATGATTAAAAAATATTAAATAATACTAAAAATATAAGTTCGTAAATTAAAAATAAATAAAATTATGCAATTTAATTATTCTCCCGAGCCTAAAGATACTTTATGTAGTTAAACTTTTTATTGATAAAGTACTAACAAAAGAGATTTATTTTGGGAGTTAAAACAAAAATACACTAATTAAAACCAAAATTATCCAAGATAGGTAATACATATTGTTAAAAATTAAAACTATCAAAATGATTGGAAAAATGAAGATGGATAGAAATTAAATTCTACATTTTGTTCGATTTAGGACAGCAGAGAATACAAATTTATTAAATGCAATTAATGGGTTTGCGAAATCAAATTAATATTAGCATTAATAAAAACGAATACGAAAACATACAAATACTGACATTTAAATCCCTGAAGAAATGAAGCGCATAATAATACACAAATCTTAGATTTAGTTATTGATATTGTTCCATTACAAAAGCAATGAGAACTCTGGGCTTTTCAAATTGCACAAGTGGATGGCTGTACAATTCTGTACAACAACAAAATGTTTTGTAAAAAAATAAAGCCAAAACATCTTTCTTGAAATTTTAACATTTTTAAAGCACATTGCGATTGATGTTCTCAACTTTCTGCAAACGAATACAGAATAAAATCAAAATTAAATTACAAAATTCGGCGAACAATGAAATTACAAGTAAAAAATGTTAAAAAGCATACAAATTGGTAAATCATATAAATTGGATTATAATCTACCATCTGTTTAACTAATTCGCATACGAGAAAAAAAGTAAATAATAATATTATTTTGTAATTTTTTTAAAAATGCATAATTAAATAAATATATGACAGCAATTGCCAGGAAAGCTCCGCGTCAGATGCGCTACTTCAGGGTTTAAACATAAAGAATTTATAATATAATAAAGTTCGCTAAAACGAGGTTCAGATTATCTAATTTGTTTTTTAAATATTTTGTTGGCACAAATTATTGTTAAATTATTTATAAATAACATTTAAAAAATGTTTCATTGTCCCAGTTTATGGTAGCCTAATTTTTCTCTTAAGTTATTAAATTCAGCACTATAATTCTGCCAATTTTTAAAATTTAAAATCACAATTTTAGCGAATAATGAAATAAATAACTTATTTTCCTACGAATTATCATATCTTTTAACCGAAATAAATAATAAAAAGCTTTTAATCTATTCTCGAAAATATAAAAATATTAAATAAAACCTCTGGTGATAAAAGTGTAAAAAATTTTCATTTATGAATAGGTAAATCTTTTCGTTTGAAATTTTAAATAAAAAATACACTTAGAAATTTTATACAGAAAATTGAAACTAAGAAAGAAAACCAAAAATTATCCATTAAAAAATGAAATAAATATGAGATTTAATAAATTGACCATTTTTACATTTGTTCACATTCGCTACTGTTCACGTGCTATTCATTCTGATCACTTAATGTTCATCATTCCTACTCTCTCACATATTTGCCGTTTTCCCGGGGATGAATTTCTGTTGTAATTGCCCGAGGGCGGGACCCATCGCTTCCCACATTTTTATGGAAAGCATAATACAATGCTAAAGAGTGCAAAAAGACGAATATGTCTGAAAACATATTTAAAAAAACAATTATAAAAAGCATAAATAAATAATGAAAAAATAAAATTAAAAAACAAAGGTAATTTTAGACGTGCTTGTTCCTGTTAACAAAAACTTGACGGGAAAGCCGAAATAGATTCTTAATCAACTAGAATATCAGTTAAGTAAAATTAAATTAAAAACAAAAGGTAAAAAAAGAAGGCAAATTTATTATTTTTGGAATTTTACTATCAAAGGCTGAATCAAAAGCGTTAGATCACGTATTTGAGTAAAATATGAGAGGCATAATAATATATAAATACAATTCTACACAAAAATTACATGAATACTTGAGTTGACAAACAATCAATTAACTAATGAGACTGACCAAGACAAATATGAATTTAAAAAATGAGTATAAATGATTGAGAAATTTTTAATGAATTAGAGTCATTAGAGAATTAAAAAAACGATTATTTAATTTATTAAGTTTTATAAAGAAACTGAAAAGAATATTAGTATCGGTTATTATTCCCACTTCGCTGACAAACAACATTTTGTTTTTCTAATTAACTAAAAAATATGTATATACAAAAACACTAAATATTAATTATGACAATGACGACTACCATTTGCCAATACAGGATTATAAGTTAAATTAATTCAGGTATTCAAAATTTGAACTGAAAGAAACGTAATATTTTGCTAGCTGTCAAGATAAAAAATTCAAAAAATAAAGTGCTTTAAAATTTAGAAAAAGAACTTGCATTGTAAAATGTTAAAATAAGACAAAATTTTTTTTAAATTAAATACATGCTGAATGCAACATCTAGATTGCTTGAACAACTATGCTAATGAGAGGCGCTTGATCAAGGTGATAAAGTAACAAAAATACAATATTTAAAAATACAATTATTTAAATATCAAAATAGTTTGAATTATTTATTTTTGAGAAGTTGTCGCATAAATAAAAATTATAATCTATTTAAAAAATAGCCTAGTTAAAAATCAGCATTAAAAATGCATTCAATTAAATATGAAATCAGAAAAAAAAACAAATAATTGTATAAATTTCAATTATAAAGCTGTTAAAAATTCTAAGATATTTTAAATTGATTACATGAAAATTAATTCTGGGGTAAGGACGAATTAATAGCTGAACTCTTATAGCTAAAAGAACAAATAAAAAGTAAGTCCAAAGAAAAAATAAATCAAGTTATTATGTAAACAGCTTTATGTACATAATTAAAATACCCAATTAAAACAGATAGGAATAATCCTTTTCTATACTTACTTACATCAAATAAGCAAATTTCAATATTTGACTTTTCAATTTGAATGCTGAAAATAAGATTATGCAAATATGGTTTAATGACAAATTAGATCGGTACATGCAAAATTAAGTTCAAAATTTTTAAAAAGCTATATTTTACATTGGTTCCTGTGAGAGATGGGCTTTTTTTGCTTCAAGTATCCTCGAGTCTCAACGCAGAGTTCTAGGGTAAAAACAGAAAAATTTTATTTAGTTTTTAATAATTTATTATTTAAGAGAGACAAATTTTTTCCTAAAATAAAATATAAATTTATAATCGGTATATACCTCAAATAGTGAGCGACGCAACAACGAATAATAATTGTACCCAAACTACATACCTTAACATTAATTTTGAGACTTGTTTTAAATTAATTTTCTCATCAACAGATGTATTCAGGAAAATTAATAAATATAAAATCTTAAACTAACTATTATCTTTTTAAGATTAATTATAAAAGCATTACAGGCTAATTTTCAATCATTATAAACGAAAAAAAGCAATTAAACATATAATGATTATTGGCATTATCAAAACGTAATTAACACTAACTCAGCAGCTGATAATTGTTAAATAAGTGTATCCGATTAATATTTTAATGAAAGTAATCAAAAAATGAAAGAAATGTAATTGTTGAACTAGTGCTTTTTTACAATGAACTGAAAAACAAAATATTTGTTTTAATTGATAAATCGTCTTTAATATTAATGGCCACTTTGGGTCTTATCAACTCGTTAACTATCACTTGATTTTCAAATTTAATTAATTAAAATTTTAAACTGTTTGATCATGAATTAATGTTTTAAAATGCGGCATCAAAGCGACAACATGCCTCCATGAATCACACGATACAATCAAAAGGATCGACAAGATCGAGACATTTTGCGCCGAAGGATAATAGTTTATCATTACATTGTTATAAAATAAAGAGAAAAAAATTTGAAAGAAAATAGCTATTAATTTAATCATGTTTGACATTTAAAAAGAAATAGAATATAAAACATTGCTTACCGAAAAATCAGTATTCGTCTTGTATGTAAGCAGAGCCGTTTAATCATAATTTTGTTTGCCGCTTTTTAATAGAAAATGCATAAAATAAATTTAAAAGGTAAGCAACAATAATATAATAAATAAAGTATATGTAAATATGTATTTAATGGAAGATTCCAATATTTGAACCCTGTTGTATTGATGCACAAATTAAAAAAACGAAAAGCTAAGTGCTAAATTTAACATTGTATTTTATCGAAAAAATATTTAAATTGGCAGAGATTCTATGATCAAAATATAAATCAGAAAATGAAGACATTATTAAGGCCAAAGTTCTATTTAATTTAAATTAGTCTTAAAATAACTGTCCATTGTGATACAGTATATTTTAAAGCAAATACAATAAAAGCCAACTATTCATTAACAACCAAATAAATATTAATTAGTTCACATCAAATAAACAAAAGAAAAATTGGTTTTTGCTTTTGTCACAGCAGCGCGAGCACGTACTCACCAAGTCCCATTGACGTGTATCTCAGTCATAAGACAAGAATTTGGATGGGCTGAGAAAGAGCAGAAAATAATAAACGTCGTCTTAATTGAAATTTTTTAAATCAAAATAAAATGTTAAATGTTTGTAACGAAATTTTATTTCGTTCATACACAGAAAAATATTTTAGAAACGCTATGTATTAAAAGCCAAAAAAATTAAACTTTTGAAATTTATCGAAATAAAAATTAAAATAATTACCCTTTCAACTTAATATAATAAAATATGAAAGTAATATTATCTTAAATGCAAAACAATTAATTATCGAGTTATTAACATCAAAATTATTATGAATATTTAAAAAATTACTGTAAAATAGTCGTAGTTCAAAAAACTAAACAACGAAGTGTCTGAGATAAGAAAAAAAAACATAATTATTTAAATTAAATTAAATTTTGAATTTAGAAGAGAAGGGTGATAAAGTTAAAAGGCATTTTCACATTAATATGAATATGTGTGTTTTCAAATTTGCAGCCAAAAATTTTAGGTGCACAATAACTGTACGTTTATTCTATAAACGCACAATAAAGCAATTTTATCTTTAATTACTAGTAAGAAATTTAATGTAATACTAAAAAATAAAAATTTGCGAACGCCAAGAAAGCGGCATGGTAAACATTGCATACCTTTTCGAATGATGGAAACTTAAAAAAAAATTCAAATAAAAAAAAATCTAATAATGTTAACGAAAATAGATTAAAAATTAAATCAATTAAGATATACTAAATGAGATATTGGTTGAACCATTTAAAAAATTAGTTTAAATTATTTTACCGCTATGTTTAATGGTTGTAATGATTGGTTACATTCGACTAATGAAGAATTAAAAAAAAACGCTGTAATCAATGACTGGATACAAAAAAGTCTGTCGTCCTTTAAAACTTAAATATAATTATAAAAAATTTTGCAGCAAAACAAAGATTAAAATTTTTCACAAAAGAATTTATTAAAAAATTAGTATTGTAATAGAAATAAATTAAATATAAAACAAGCACCAAAATTGTAAATAACTAATTAAAAAAAAGATTTCTTAAGGCCGGCAGCCGAGCGTCGTGCGCTTTAAGCAGTGCAATTGTGGACGAAGAGCTTAGACGCTTTCGGAATGAAAAACTGCTCAGTCTACAATTTTGACTCTTTTTGGTCTTTTAAATTTAAATTCTTGTTAATAAAAATAAATTGAAAGTATAATATTACAATAAATTTAAGTGAGAAATTATTTATTATGCGTTATAAAATAAACTCAAGTTTCATCATAAATTGACTTCGGATAAATGAATAAAAAAGGTTACATAATTTTTATAAATTCCAGAATTTAGAAATTGCTCGTTTAAACCCCGAAGTGAATAAATTATTATCTAATGAGTCTAATAAAAAAATAGATCTTAAATAATATGGAAAAATAATTAATGTATAATTAAATCTTATTAGTAAACATCTGAACACTATAGCCAATTCATTAGAATTAAATCAAAGATCAATTTCTGTAATTAATTAAATTTCAAAGTAAATGATCCAGTTGGTTACTAAATAGATAAAAACTATAATGACTATTCTGCTGATAATAAAAACATTTTATTAATTCACGATATCATCATCAAAAAATAAAAATGTGAGGTCTGATCATTGCTTTTAAAGCAAAATAAATATGGCCAAAAAAAAGCTATCTAAAACAGCAAGCACAGAAGCGTAACAAAAGATAGTCGATATTATGATAATATAAAATTATAAATAAACCTTTAACAATTTATTCACAGGAAGAATTTATTTAAGGTGTTATTGAACCCAAATAAAACTAAGCAAAAAATTAAACCTATATTAATTAAATCAACAAATTACAAACTGCAATAAAATAAATAAAATTTTACTGAATATTAATTTCTAAAACCTTAATTTGTATAACAAAAGGGAATTTGTTTAAATAAAACACATACACCTAAATTGAATGAAAAAATTACAATTTAAAAATATTGCTGCATAAATGAGAAAGCCATTAAAGAACGAAGCGTGGCAGCTTTACTGCGAACGATTCAGGTTATTAAGAAATGCGATTTAAAAGATCTTAATAAATATGTTTCACAATTTACCCGAGAAGTTAGCACGTTGAAGCCATGAAAAAATTCATTAATATAAAAAAAATCAACATAAAAAGAATTAAGTTCTAAATGTTACAATATAAAATGATAATAATATTTATTATATTCAGAGCAAAAAAAAATTGTTAAAAAATTAAAAAGCAAAACCAAAAAATAACAAAAATAAAAATAAAATTTTTTATTCTAAATTGTATTAATTGATCACAATTCTCATTTACTATAATGAAAAAAAATTTTAATTTAAAGACTTAGTGATAAATTTGAAACTTTTATTAAAAGTGTATGTCTTGCAAAAAAATAGAATCTATGATCATAAGATAGAATTAAAATAATAAATAAAAAATTAAAAACGGAAAAGCATTTTAATATTTAAATATAATTATATTTTCATTAATAAAATACCGCAAACTTTAATTCCAATACTGTTTTAAATTAAAAAATTTTCACATGAGTTTGTGCCAAAAATCAATAAAAATTATTTGTATTGGCTGAAAAATAAAGAAATAAATACATGAAAACAAATAAAAATCTATAAAAAAAGATTCTAATTTTCTATATAATAAATAAAAATAACATAAATATTTCAGAATACACTAAAACAAGTGAATTATTTTCGAACAGCAAAAAACTGTTTAAATTAAATTACAAAGCAATAACTATAATGCGCACTTTTATCGCTTAAAATATTCATAGATAACTCTTTTTAAGACTAAATAAATTTAAAAATAAATTATTAATGTATTTATGCTAGGAATAAAAGAATATAAAAATGTTCACAGTGAAAGATAAAAATGATTTCTTGTTAAAATTTTGGTTTTATTCCAAACAAGTCATCGAACTTATATCATGTTGAAATATTTATCCATAACATAATAAACTCGTTTAAAAGAATCAAACAACAAATAGAGCAATTTTTTTATTCAAATTATTAGCATGGACTATTAAATACCTAATCAAAAAAGATAATTTGTTTTCCTTTGTTTAGCTTCTGCAATGCCGATTGCTAATATATTTACAGTTGTTCTCAATTTGATTATTTATTTTAAAAAAAAATAAAAAATTTATTGGAACAAACATACTGTAAAAGTAAAAAAGAATTACAAAGATAAGCAATATATTCAAACAATATATAAAAACAATAATAATATTTTTTGAACACCCGGCAAGAAGAAACGCAGTGATTTGGTTTATATAATTGCAATGATTTAAAATCAACTAAATTTATATATGCTAGAATATTTTCATTAACTATTAGTAAAAAAAAATTTTTATTGAATTTCAAAATTAAACGATCATATAATGTTAGCGATAAAATAAACACAAAGCAACATTTTTGCAATTAAAATGTAAACTGTTTTCTTATCAGCAAAAAGGTTGGTAAAAATTTCAATTATCCCATACTCATAGAAAGTAAAACCAAACATTTATTATTCTACAATTTTAAATAAATAAAACATGGAAAAAATGGTTTGCTACTGTACATTGAGTAACAAAAAATTCTATTAGTAAAATTAACATACAATTACATTGATTTGAAGACAATGACCATGGAATGATGTTTGAGCCGTGCAAAGCGTGAAACTAAAAAATAATACACATTTATATAAATTTTGTTGACTGGTATCTTATAAAGAACCTAAGAAAAATGTTGTTAAAGATAAATTCATCAGCATTTAACCTAATGAAATTAATAATGTTTATTTAAAGTCCAAGACACACCTCTACACGAGGACTAAAGTCAAACAAAAAAGCTTTTTTTGACTACGTTCAAAAGTCGTTAATTACATTCAGTAATTAATGAAAAATTGCATACAATCCAGTACAATATAAACAAGCATTTCCATAAAAAATAATAGAATTAAAGAAAATAGCAATAATTATTGTTATTATTCCAGAATTAAATTGAACTACATTGCGAAATCAGTTCTAATTTGTTAGCAAATAAATAAAAAGTTGAAAAACAGTCCCTATGGCAGATTAAATAAACAAAAATATACATCAAATTTTACAGCGAACAAGCCTAATCATCACTTCATGAATGAGCTGATCAAGCTAACAATGGAACAGTAAAAGTGAAAAACAGATTCATTAGAGAAATCTAAAAAAAAAACTAAAATTGATCAACTATATAATATGATAGAATGGCAATATTGATTATAAATAATATGTTTTAATTTAAACTTATATCAATTGCAAAGTGTGCAACAGATTCTGCTTATTTTTATTAAGCGCTGAATTGTAAGCTAACCGAATAAATTTTTAGTGAAATTATAAACTATAAAAATATAAAATCAATGAAAAGAACGGGTTACAAGTGAAATTATTTATTAAAGTGTTTAATTCGCCACATAATGACAAAGTTATTAATAAAATAATTTTAAGCATATCAGCTTGAAAAAAAAAAAATAAAATAATTATTTTGGATCTTTGATCCAACGAAACAAAGTTAAATTAATTTTAACTAAATGGGCTCGCGCATGTGCGGATCAGCGGCAATTATATACGTTTCTATTGTACAATCTAATTATAAGATTAAATAAAACAACATTGTAAAAATAAAAAAATTTTTAAGTGAAAAGTTAAAAAAGCAAAAACTCATAAATGTAATATGTAAAGAACATAGATTTAACTTTAAAAAGGATAATGAAATTAATAAAAAATAGTAAAAATTATTAACAAGTACATTAAGTACTGTGTATTCTTACTCACTTTATAAAATTACCAAATTATTTTAATAAAAATAAAAAAAAAATATTAAAAATAAATCTCTTATTCTTAATTTAAAAGGAGGATTTTCGAAAAAAAAAGAAACTTTGTAGCTGTAAAAACTAAATTAAATTATTAGTATTTCGAATAAATGCATAATTTTCACCAATAAAAATTAAAATTGTCTTAGATCATTTAAGAAGCGAACATCGGTAGCCCGAGAAAGAATTAGAAAGGCAGATTGTTATATATTTTAATGTACATAGAAAAAAAAAGTTACTAAATACCATAAATACTAGAGCAACCCTAGAACACGTCAAATTGTAAACATGTACCGCCACCAGCACCATCTTTGGAAGATGTTCTGGAGAACACTATTTAATCGAGATGGAATTTATAGAAAAGCTCTTAATAAATACTCGAAATAATAATAATGTTGAAATCCGACGTAAGAAAAAAATATTATTTTTTTTTACATAAATACAGGGAAAAATACCTCCAGATCAAAGACAATAATAAAAACAGATAAATATTAAAATAATTGCAAACCTTCGCCGTTAGAATTTATAGAAAGAATTATTGTTTAAATTATCTTGCAAAACAATATGTAAGAAAAGAAACACTAAAATTATATTTCTAGAATTTACTGAGCAATTCGTTAAGAGAAATTTCAAATGCTTTTAAAAATAAAACCGATCATTCTAATTTCAAAATTTTTAAAAGTTTCAGAAAAACAGTAACATATCAACATTAAAATATTCCACAAAACAATTGTTAGCAGAAGAAAAAAAATTTCTGTAACAAAGGTGCTCCTTTAATAGAACCGTAAGAATTTTGAATTAACATAAAGTAATGGTTCGAGCAGCTCGAGAAATATAATAAATTAATCTTCGAAATATAAAATAAAAAAGAAATTAATACTAATTATAAATGATATAGAAGAACACTTAATCTTTTGTTTTGTAATAATAATTAATAATAAGTAAATTAATTGGATATGACTTTAAACAGTTATTAAAATAATTTTTCTTCATAATTAAATAAAGGTTGGCATTTATTGCTTATATTTAGCTAGTTATTTGAACTGAAAATCCTAAAATTATTGCAAAGCAAATTGTACTTTATACTATAAATGATATTTAATAATAAAGTAAAGTAAGCAAACATTTTAACGATTAAAATATGAGTAAAGCTAATAAAATCATTTTTACATAAATAAAATTTCAATAAGATTCCGAAATCAGTCTTTTTGAAATTTAAATTCACTGTTATAGCATATATTACTTCAGACAATCAGTATTATTTAATTAATTCTAAAAAAAATTCTAACCAAAATTATTTTTAATTTTGTCAATAATCGGATCGGTAAAGTAGCTACTCACAAACAATAATAGTTTTAAACTAATTTGCAGTAATAAAAGCCATAATAAAGAAAATATTTAATGCAATCTACGTTAATAATGAAGCAGCTTGAATTGTATAGTCTTCAATAAAAATTATAGTGCCACATCCAAATTTTCTTTTAATTTTTTAATTACAATGGACTACTCCAAGTCATGCCAAACAAGGAATGAGAATTGTTCAACGTGAGACCCAGCAAGAAAAAAAAAGATTATAAAATGCAACGCAATTATCGTCATTCACATTTACATGACATACTGCGTGCACTAACAATCTTTATACTTGCCATATAGTCGACCTCATCATTGCAAATGTAAAAAAGATTATACAAAGAAATCGAAGCATTGGCATATAAAAATTTATAATAAAGCTCTCATAAAGAAAAATACCAATGACATCCAAAAATTAATAATACTTACAACTATAAATTATCTAACACGACTGCATGTCATAAATTACATGATTAAATATAAATATATATAACAAATTAAAATAAGAATAGCAGATATAATATAGTAAAATGGCTTTGTTATAAAGGTGCTGCATTAAATTGTACACCTTGTTAATCGACTCATAAACAATAACGATTGATGAAGATAAATTAAAAATAAAATTAAACATTAATGGAAAAAATATTTTAACAATAAATAAATGAAAAATAATTTAGAAAGCAATAAAAGATATAGCCATATTAATAATAAAACATAAGCAATCCTTTTTGAGCAGCATATTTGAAGACCAATTACCATAATAAAAAATATTTAAAAACACGGATCATTTTTCAATAGATTGATTCTTGTTCATGAAAATAAAATCAAAACACTAATAATAAAATCAATAAAAAATGAAAAAATGTAGTAATACTTTTCCAAATAAAATAATTTTGATTAGGTAAAGTAAATATTAAAGTAAAAGTAAATAAATAACAATCAGACCATAAAAAATAAGGAATAAAGCAGTCGTTTACAAAAATACTCTTGCAATAGTCGCTCTCAAAAGGGATATCAAAGAATAAGTTGGTTTTAAAACAATTCATAAATCTTTATGATTAAATTGTATATGGTAATTGAAAATTAAAAATATAAAGAAAATCAAAAATCTGTAAAATAGCTTTTGAAAGTGAATAGAAGAAAAATGCATTTGAATGATAGATAACTTTAAGATTAAAAATTTGAACATTAATTGTAAACAGTTAAACTGCAGCATTGTGTTGAACTCAAAATCTTATTCAAAAAAAGTGTAGCTTCGTCAACATTTTAAATAAACTTGTGTTAAAAATCATTTTATATAAATAATTTGAATAAGAGACGGTCACATTGAATACACCTAATTTGAAGAAAGGAAAATATATGCACAAAATGCTACCAAAACAAAATTCACAATAACCAAAAACATACTTCAGACCTTTAACAATCATAAACAAAATTACAAAAAAAAAAGGTTAAGTCATTAAATGCAAATAAATTATTGCTTGAATATTATTATTACGTGAAAACTATATTTATTATTAAGCCATATACTAAAACAAACACCAACTTTTACTTTGAAGTATATGAAACCAATTAATTCCTATTTAAAAAATCTCTTTAAATTACATTGTTTAATTTGACTTCAACGAAGAATTAGCTTAATTAAATCTTATAGAAGCAAGCGAAGAATCGGTGAACGTCGACACAGGGCAGCAACTCAACAAGGAATATTGTGGAAATCATTCAAATATTTTTTGAACAAAGAAATCCAGTTGATAAATAAAGTAAAAAATAAAAGTGGTAATAAAAAACCATTTCTGTGATAGGATAAGACCCTAACTGGCTGAATACCATTCATCATAGGCCAAAGTAAAAATTATTAAAAAACCAAATATTTTTCACATAATAAAACTGTGTTGGAAAATAACATCGAAAGATTGTACTTCATTGGCATAATGTACATGATATTAAAGATGATTAAAACAAACTTTGCTAAAATTAAGAATCACTAATTAAAATGTAACGTAGTTATCGTGTGGTCCAAATATATATTTAATAATAAAAAGAAACGATGGAAATAAAATAATTAGGCTACCAAAATTACACATCAAATTTAACAGAGAGCTAAGCATTTAAACCTTCAAAAAAAACCTAAAAAATTAGTATCGACGAACTGGTATTAAAAATTTGATTGAAAAGTTAAGAAAATTAAAACGTCTATATACAATAAAGTAAAAAAGTAATAAAAATTTACTCTAATAAATAGAGTAGGTACATTAAGTTCGATGAGTCAGTCATTGAAGACAAACGAAAAGCAGTGGACAAATTGACAGTGAAAAGAAACAAATTTAAAAAAAAATTATAAAAAACATTTTAATTAAACCAGAGTAAACATACAAAAAAATTCAATGACAAAATCACTTTAGCCAAAAGTGAATTTAAAAAAATTAAAAATTAATATTTCTATTCCGGTAAAGTAATATATTCAAAATCTAATGAAAAGAAATTAATGCCTTAGCGACGGCAAAAGTAAAGAAAATAAATATTTGTTTAAGGTGTTTCGTGTTTCCTTTCAATTTCAATATGATTGACCGATAACGATGTAAAAGTTTATTATAAAAATCCCCAAAAAATCAATTTTAAACCGCCGCATATACCACTGAAAGGCAATATGCGTTTCTATCTACTAAGCAGGAAAGTAAAAAGATTTTTAATGCAAAAATTAATATTTTAAATAAAATTTTATTTGTTTTAACTTTCAAAAAATTTAAATTTTGGACTTTTAATAATACCGAAAACTAATGAAATTTTAAAAAAAGATAAAAATGCAGTTACAAAATTCGAATAAAAAAAAACTGCTAAAATGGAAATTTTATTAATAACAAAACCCAAATTAGACGATGAAAACCATGTAAGATGCAAGGGTAATTAAAATGTAAAATTCCGCCGCTCTTAAGAATGTAACCAAGTAATCGAAAAATTAACACATTTAAATGCCTGAACGAGAGTCAGCCCAACCGAAAGAAATTATATTAAATTAAAAAATTTATATTTGAAAATTTAAATATTCGAACATTGTAAACTTTGTATGAAATCAAAGCCTAAATCAATTTAAAATCTATCAACCTACTCGAATTCAATTGTTCCAATGACGTGCTAAATAATAGGGTAAATATTTCAAAGACAAATTCTAGTCAATAACGCTGCAGAAGAACAAGAATATTAATAAGCAAGACCAAGCAGACAAAAAATTAATTAAAAAATTAAAATTAAATTAGCTTAACAAATATGCAAATGCATGCAACCATCTTAGATGCATTTTGTGCGCTTTTTGTTTGGTGTGTTAAGTATAAAAAATCCAAGAATCATTATACAAATAAATAAGAATAAATAAATTTAAAAAAAAAACGATAGCTTGTTCTATAAATCACAAATAAACATGTATAAAAATTACATTTATTTAAAATTAAATAAGATTTCTTGTTTGGTGTGAAATTAAAGAATTATAATTCTTCATACGATTTATTCGGCGAGCTAATCGTTCAAAAATGTATAGTTTAAAAAAACAAAAAATAAAATACAGAATGAAAGTAATAATCTTTATCGCCAGCTTAAAATTAAAAATAAATACAATTTAGCTGATAGAAAAGATTTATTGGTAAATCATAATTAACTAATTTAACTTTATCGACGTAACAACCGAAAAAAATGATAATCTTTGGAAACATATCTAATGCAAACTCTTGGCTCAAAATCAAAACAACAATAAAAAACTCAGCGAGAAAAAAATCTTACTCATTGACAGTTTGATCGACTAGAGTCGATTTTAACTTCTTCATGTCGACACCAAAATTTTTGTACAATCAAAAAGCTACTCGGCGAAATAAATATCAAAAATTTGTTTAAAAAAAGTTAAAATATTAAATTTTCATTATGATTTCTTGAAGAAAATTTAACACATATAATTCAAGGAGCAAGCCAACAAGACAAACCAAATTTGATTGCCCAGAAATGCAAGAGTGCTAACAAGAATTTGCACAAAGTTTAATTATTGACTCCTGAATTGAAAAGTTAAATTTTATTTCCATAATCGAATTAATTAGTTTATTTTCCTATGTATTTTGATGGTTAGTTAAAATTTAAAAAACAATATAAATATTTTCGACAATTGCTATTAAAATATGGATACTGATATATGAGGCATGGGAACTTTTGTTCTTCAAAGTGTAAAAGAATCAATTAAATCGATAAAAAAAATAAATCTAATTCATTTGTGGCTTTGGAATTCAAAAAGTAATTTTTATAATAAGTATTATTAATTGTCATGAGCAACAAAAGTAAAGTTCGCCGATAAATTAAGGCAAAGTAACAAATTTACATAAATTCAACTAACAAATAAAATTACAAAAAGACGAGGATATTTAGAATAATAGCGATAAAAACAAAAACAAAAGCAAAGCTACATATTTTAAATAATATTGTTCAAACATAATCAAAAAAGCTAAAGTACTTGCAAATTTTTTAAATAAATATAAACAATTCACCATAATATAGCTGAATTTGTGAGAAATGGAGGCTATTGATTAATAAATTAATTAATAATATTATGAAAAAAATCCATTTCTGTGATTAAAAAGCTTTTACAAACAGTTAAGTTGAAAGATTGCAATGATAAAAAAGCTCTATCGCATTTAATAAATTATGGCAAATTACACAGCTATAAAATAATTCATCAGGTTTTCTAATATAATGTATATGTTGCACCCGATATTGAAAATCACCTTGGTGAGTTCTAACGAACATTGCCAAACATGGGGTTAAAAATGTCTGAAACCAGAATTATTTTTCGGGAAATGATTCTTCACCGAATTTCGAACAAGTCTGTAAAGCTTCCGGTTCAATGCTTATCCGAACAAGTTAAAAAGATCTAACAAACTTTTTCGAAATTTAAAATAACCTTAACTGTTTGTTCAATGTTTTAAACCTGTTCATATCAACACAGAAACCTAAAACTTACAGACTTATTCGAAATAGTTGTCGAAACCAAACCCACAACTTGGTTTTGGGTTTCAATGTATTACTCCATGTTTGTCAGAACTCACCAATGTTCGTTCAATATCGGGTACCCGATTCAGAATCGGGTGATTTTCAATATCAGGTGCAACATATACATTTTGATTTATAAAATTAAATAAAAAAAGAAAGTATAGAATAAGAGAAAATTTAATAGTAAATTGATAAATAAATTTCCTTTTTATAAACAAAATGTCAATTTGTAAAATACAATAATGTTACTAAACTTTTTCAATTATTTGATACCCTATTAAATATATGTAAAAGTTATTGAGAGACAAAATTACATGAAATTTATTGGAACAAAATAACTACTCGAAACTTAAACCTTATATCACTCGAAAAAATATAAAAAGATAAATTAATGAAACATTTAATAGTTAACTAGATAAAAAAAATGTTTACTTTTTTTCCAAACAATGCGAAACGCCGAATCCGCTATGGAAAAAATTCAGTAAGTATTATTAAATCGTTCTAATATCTTATCTAATTACAAATTACAACTCATTTTAAACAAAAATTTAATCTATTTATGAGAATCACATAAAAAACTGATAGAAAAAATGTTAAAATTGTTAATAGCAATTTGGAAACAATCTTTGGAACCATTTTGGTCGCGGAATTAAATGAATAATTTAAAGAAATGTGCGAGAATACTCCTCAAATATATTTTTCGAAAAAAAAAATTAGAAAATTTAAATAACATTGAATTATTTAAAATTAGAAGAAGATTTTTAATAAAAATTCGAATAAGGAATACAATCATTTTGTAAGAACATACTCTGACGCCACAATGGCAGGCAAACTTATGTCAAGTTGAGTCAACTACCAATAATGGTTTTAAATATTATTCTATACGATTTGACTCAATAAAAAGATAACAAAAATTCCTTAAATTATAAAAATAAAATCGTGAAAGCAAACTTGTGGTTAAAAGATTTTGACAAGTTCTTTAAAAATAAAAAGAATTAAGAAATAAAGTGGCCAATGGGAAAAGCACCAGGTTTATCTTAAAGTCAATAAAAAAAATCACCAAATCACCAACCTAAGGCTGTATTTCTTAGATCAATGTAAAATAAAATTAAAAAATATTTAGCATATTTTTTTATCACTAAAAAAATGCGCAGTCGGTCGCATTACAAAAATATTGAAAACAAACGCAATTATTTAAAAAATTATAAATCCTATATATAATTGGAGAGTGTTTGTCTGTTGGGCTTCATTTGAGTTTTGAATTGGCGGGTGTTGAAATCGTTGTGATGAAAAGAGAAAAGAATAAAGACGAAAGAAAAAGGCAAAGAAAATGTGAGATGAGGAAGAGAGAGTTAGAGAAGGATGCGAAGAGAGAGTAATGAGTTAGAGAAAAAGAGACAGAAGGGAAGAATTTTGCAGCGGCGGCGCGTTGTGTCTGCGCTGGGTGTGGGGGCAGACACAGCGAAAAGAGAGAGAGAGTGTAGTGAAAATAGGAGAATGAATTAGAGAAAAGTACAAAAGAATGAATGTAAAAAATGGCGTCAAAATGTGTTCAAAAGGAAGCACCAACAAATGACCAATGGATGTCATTTGCTCATTTCTGTCTAATGTTTTTTATTTGTTTTTTCAATTGTTTTTTTTTAAATTTTTTATCCTTTTTTTTTGGCTTCATTGTGTTAATGTTTTAAGCATGTAATATTTACGTTTTGTATTTTTCCCTTTGCATTATTGTTACTGTTATTTGTTCTAATGTCAACATAAACGATGACAAGAGAAAAAAGCTATTTTGTAGAATATGTTTTCAGGTTTTTTGTGTTATTGCGGTTATTCCTTTTGTAGATTATGTTATTGATAGTATTAATCTTTATCCGCTTACTAAAGTATTTTTCCCTTCTTTTCCAGGTACTATTGCGTTATTGTTATTACTATTGCGTTATCGTTATTGTGATTATGGTCTAATGTCTACAATAAATGATGGCGAGAGAAAAAAGCTATTTTGTAGAATATGTTTCCAGGTTTTATTATGTTTTGCGTTACTTCTATGATTGATATCTTCAAAAAATGATGGCGAAATTTTGTTTTTAGATTGTTTGATTTCTTCCAGTTATTATTACTACCAATGTGAATGGCCGAAAACCGATTAGTCAACTCAGCCAAATGAAATAACTTTTAGCCATTTAGACTTCAGACCTTGAATTTGTAGTAGTAGTTTTTGTTCGACTAAAGGCTTAGTCCACGAACCGTAGATATAAATTGAATGACAAATAGTCATGCTGAGTTGACCAATCGTTGTCATGCCTTCCATAATATTGATCCATTTTAGTTTGTGCATACATATGTTATGGATTACATTTTAATCATTTTTAATGACCTTTATTTTTTCCAGCTATTATTTATTATTGCTACCAATCTCTGAATGGCTTCAACAAATGATGGAGAACCAGAAGAAAATGATATTGTCAATTGTGTTAGAGATTATGTTGAAGATATAGATTTTGATATAGATAATGTTGGCAATTATGTTGACATTTTAGAAACAGACGTTGAGAATGAACTTGGACTTAGAGATGAATCTATTTTTGATGAGCATAATTATGCTAAGAGGCCTAGATTAACTGATGCAGAGAATATGGCAAGAATTAGAAGCACAGAAACTCAGGAAGAAAGAATTGAGCGATTGAACAAGGATAGAGATGAGAAGAGACGTAGAAGAGATTTAGAGTCTGTAAATGATAGACAATTGCGCTTAGCTCAACAAAGATTAAGACAAAGAGCAAATAGGCAAGGTGTACTTAGATTGTATGACGCATGCCAACATGCAACAGTTCGAGAACAGAAACTTAGTCCTATGGATATTAGATGTGAGCATTGTGATGCATTGCATTTTGCTGAAGAAAAAGTGTCTGGTCGTGGCAATTCATTCAAGGATTGTTGTCACCATGGCAAAGTTTTTGTTCCACAGATACCGGAGCAGGATTTTCCTGAAATGTTGAGAGATTTGTTTATGAAATTTGATGCGAGACATGTGAATTTCTTTGCAAATATTAGACATTTGAATAGCAGTGTGTCTTTTGCTTCAATGAACCCATTGAGATACCAGTACCCTAGCAACAGAGGACCATATTGCTTTCGCATTTATGGTCAAGTTTATCACAAGATGAATTTAGCATTGAATCCAGATAATGACGATGAACCCGCCTATGGGCAGATCTTCATCGTGGACACAGCACAAGCAATGAGAGCACTGAGGCAGGCCAATGTGGGGGCTGACCCTGAGTTGCTTAGAACTGTGTATGAAGTGATAAGAAGGCTGAGCCCATTTGCTGAAGCATATATGATGATGAAAGAAGAGGAAGACGATGAAGCTGAAAGAGCAAGAAGAGAGAACAGAGAACCAGCTGAGATTAAGCTTTTGTTTGAGACTGGAAAGCAAATGGATAGACGTTTAGGGTACAATGTACCAAGAGCAAATGAAGTAGCGGCTGTTTATGTTCCAGGAGCTGACGGTGAAGTGCCTGAGGCTAAGATTGTGATTAGAGAACGAGGAAAAGAATTAAAGATTTTGAATAGTACAAATGCAATGGTCACGCCAATGACGTACCCGCTGTTTTTTCCGCGCGGTACTTTTGGATGGCATCCTGGCATGAAGCAGAGAAATAGTAATAGAAATTTGACGAGACTTCAGTATGTGTGTTACACATTAGCAATTAGAGAGAGGGAGTTTAA
>JAKKIK010000413.1:0-32098 GCA_024500135.1 Heterodera carotae
TCTCGTATTGGGGGGCATAAGCTTATTGTTTACCCTGAAACACCCGAGAAACATGTTAAGTTTTTTGAAAATTTAAAAGTTTTCTCGAAATGGAGGGCAAAACCCCCGATTTCACTATTATTTAAACGTTTCTGAACCCTAAATTTTTTTAAAATTCCTAGTTTGGTGCCCAAACTCCCTGGTGCCCAAACTTCTGGTGCCCAAACTTCCTGGTGCCCAAACTTCCCGGTGCCCAAACTTCATGGCGCCAAAGAAAGAGCCGAATTTGAGGTTATGTGAGAAACTGAATTACCTAGAACCTTTAGTTTTAAAACATTTGATTTTTAGACACAAATTTGTGCCATTATTTTCTTGCTGATGGAGCTGACTTGCAAAAAACCGGCACTTCGCTAACTCCGAAACACCATTTTGCACGGAAAATCGCCAATGTGTTTGTCTTCCGCCCTGATGGTAAATTTTAACACAGCAAAAGTCCACGCATTCGCCGTGGCTTTGTTAGGATTTGAGGTGGAGCTTTTGGGAAATTCTTGGGTTGCTCGGTTTAGTTGCACAACTTTCAGGCATTGGCCATTGCTTTTGGCGTAATGATGCATTCAAGCAGTGCGACTCCAAATCCTGCCGCCAATGTGGCGACTCCAGGCCCTTCTTGGGAGTTCATGGGGAGCTTCGCGACCCAGATTGGGATTCTTTTTGCCATTAGTATGCTTCTTGTCACTTTGTACTCCATCTACACCAGAATCAACAACCTTTCCAAAGAGACCAAAGAGACAAATGAGAAGATTGAGAAGGTTTTCAACGAGCTTGGCCAGAAAATAGACAATCTTCGGTAAATTTTTATGACATTTCAAAGCGCATTTCTTTGCGGTTTGTAATATTTTCTCTTGTTAAAATAAATTTTTCCTTAACGCATTCATCATTTAAAATATTTATTTTAAACGAAAATGAGTACGATTTCTCAGTGCTAAATTTTTTGATTGGTATCTTAATTGAAAATTTGCCGACTTCCTCCACACGAAATTTTTTCTGGATACGGGCTTGGTTCCCCTTCAAATCATTTCTTCCCCATCGACTTCCGGTTCGAAGTTTAATCAGTCTGAATGTCGAACAATTACCAAAAACAATTATTCGAGATATAAAGGTCTGGATTCGAACCGGGCTAAGAATGTTCGAAAGTCTAATCGAATAAATAATATGCGTCTCAAAAAATTTTTTTCCAGAAAAAATGTACAATCGAAACAGGATATTCTTTAGATCTAGATCAATTGATATTCATAAATTGATGACATTTGGCAACCTAGACGGCATATGGGATTTGGTCGACGAGGATAACTTTACTGCTTTTAAGCATCTGGTTGGCACTGGATATTGTTTTCTTGCGAATTCATTTATTCGAAATTTTCAGATCAGGTGGCTGGGTAATGCCTGCCAAAATGAGGATTCGGTTCCAATTAATCGGTGAAAAAAATGGCAAATAATTTCTTACACAGCTATTTCTATGTGGTATTGCTGTACTTTTGAATTGGGCGGAAAAGAAATGGAAACGAAGTTAGTCGATGGGCGCAATGTCAAAGTAAGTGGGCAAATGGTTGTGCACAATGTCATTTTGGGGAATAGTGCAGTATTTTTCAGACCTAATTTGTTTTACATGACGACGTATTTGTCGAAACGCAGAGGGTAACCAAGGTGGGGTTAAAAGTACATTCTTAGAGTTATACGAGTATGTTTCAACGAACGTCATATGGTTCGATTCTCCCATATACAATACTTTGCTAAATCATTTGCAGGCAAACGAATATAACAGCACCTACAGGCGATTCATTGAGGCCAAAGGCAAACGACAACAACTGGTGATTGTAAGTTCTTTGGATTAAATTTGATGCAGTCCATTATTAAATTGTATAGCAATTGGAGTGTAACGACGTCATAGCAACTGTGAAGTACCGCCGGCCGTCGCTTAATTTGTGATCGGAAGATTTTAATTATTTGCACAAAGACTTCACTTAAATCTGCTCAACAAATTTCATTTATTTTTGCTCAACAGACTTCATTTTCTAAGTTTGTATCGGTCAATAAAGCTTTATTGTGTTTTGATAAAGGAGGCTAGTTTGTAAGCATTCCACGCGCAATTTGATCATTTTTTATTAGCATGGCAAAAATCAATGCATTTTGGAATTGGATTGATGTCCCGGATTCAAATCTCGCTGAACCCTGGCATTTTGGATTCGTCGACCCAATCCTCGGACTCGGGGTCTCGACTGATTTGATCGCATCGACCTGACTTCCTAAAGCAAAACATGCATTTTGAGTTGGATTGATGTCCCAGACTGGAGAGGAACTCTAAATATGTAAGACATTCCAATGATTAAAAAGTATTGATTTTGTTTTCTGGGCAAAACTATGCCATTAAATGTCTCACCACCGGCATAAATTTGTCGTTTTACAGGTACTCTTTTTGACAACTCTGTGTCTGTTGTTGGCTGTGTCGGCCATTTGCATGAACCGCAACGTTGTTGTCGGCGGTTTGGATAGTGCCGCGAATTGCAATGCCAGCAACGAATGGCAAACGACCGCCGCCATTGGCAGCCTTGTCGTCACCAGCAAAGGCACTAACAATCAACAGCTTTCCAATACCAATCCCGCCATATCCCCAACAACATTGGCCAACCGCCGCTCATGGGGCCACTGAAGCCAATGTTCGACAACACGCAGCATGCCGTGCTTTTTTCTGCCGTTCCCTTGTCCAGAAATTGTCTTAACGCCCAAATTAGGGCTCCTTCCAGACAACCGCCGACCGACCCCTGAGAATTTTGGGACTCTTCCCTGCCCCAACCACCCTCGTCCGACCTCTGATCGACCCGACCTCTGATCGACCCGACCTCTGATCGACCCGACCTCTGATCGACCCGACCTCAGATCCGACTTGGGTCTCCTCCCTGCCCGTCCTCTTGCCAGACTCCGCGACATGCTTTCCCTGATTAGGGGTCGGGATGGAACCCCACCAAAAAGCTTTCCAATTTTCCAGATGCCATCATTTCTCAGTGGTACCTCCTGCACAATGCCGGCTCTGTCATTGCGCTTCTGTCTTGTCACATTCAGGCAAGCAATCAATACAACTTGATTTTCTCTAATGGAACTCCGGAAACCTTGCCCGGAAATTTATATTGTCTCACCTCATTCGCTCGCTTTGCTTACAGTTTGGACCCATTTTGACGATGCCATTGGCGGGTGAGCTACACGAGTTGTTTTGTGGTTGGCCGGCACTTTATAAAAAACGCGACGAAGAAGCAATTCGAGGAGCTGGTGGTGAAAATTGACAATCTTAGGTAAATATTCAATTCAAAGTGCATTTCTATGCGATTGCATTTGTCTCACGTTAAAATAAATTTTTCCTTAACGGATTAGTCGTTTGTTTTAAAACTTCATTTTAAATGAAACAGAACGTTTTTTCACAGTGCTAAAGTTTTAATTGGTAACTTAATTTCTTTTGGTACTTATCGATGGCTCTCTACTAGAGATGGACAATACAATGAAAATGGTTAATAAAAACTCTATGTTATTGGCTGATCAATTTTTTTAAAATTAAATTTTGCTTGTAATTATTATTATTGACCGATTAATTGGTTGACAAAGGACCATGCATTGATCAGTGTATTGGTTGGTCCGGTCCGACCTTGACTCCTAGTAGACAACCTGTCTTTGGGTGAAGGACATTTGTCGGCGGACGCATTAACTAGTTCTCAGGGGACGTAGACATTCTATTTTTTTAGCTCTCTAAATCTGTACGAAATAAATGCACTGAGCAGACTGGATGGGAAGTGGAAATTTGAAAAAGATGTCAATTTTTCACAATTTAACAACAGGTTTCCATTGGCTAGTAATTGCCTCCGAAAACGGAAAATTTGAATCATATGGCCCAGGGCCAAAATACGATAAATATATACATCAATCAATTCCTCTCGGTCTGTAATGTCCGAATCTAAATGTTTTTTTTGTTGCGGAGACCATTCCAAATTGATGTAAATTCGTCCCATTTTGGATCTGGACCATATGATCAATATTTACCGCGAAAACAATTATTAGCGTTTTTTCAGATAGGTAATGCCTATCCCCAGCCACCGCCCGCGCTTGAACTGAGATTTGAGCTCAAAAACAAAATGTGGACCATGAAATGCAATCCTGCGTTGACTTTCTGGTCAGCAACTTTCCAGTTAGGAAGCGAGGTTGGCGTGAGCACGTTTGACGGACAGAATGTGAAAGTGAGTGGGCGAATGGTGGTGCGCAATGGCATTTTGCACTATTTTAGTGAACAGCGTTTTTTCAGGCGATCTTTACGCTTGAAAATTACAAATTGGTTGAGAGGCGGATCGGCTCGGTTAGTTTAAAAACACATTCTTATGTTCTACATATGTATTTTAATTCCAACAAAGTAACACTAATGGTCTTATACCTTTTTTTAAATATTCATTGCTTGATCATTTGCAGGAAAACGAATGCTACGAGCGTTTTGTCCTGGACAAAAAGCTTATTATAGTAAATTTTTTGGACTCAATTTAAAAAGTCACATCATTAAATTTTTGCAGAAAATGAGTTCTAGTGGTAGATGCCAAGCTGGAATACCGCCGAATTATGACCTGAAAAATGATTTTTTGCTTACCCAGACATTCATTTCATTTTTTGCTCACTCAGACTTTATTCATTTTTTTGCTTTTTGCTCATTCAGACTTTATTCATTTTTTAAATTTAAAGCGACCAATAAAAAGTTTATCCCAAAATGGAAATATAAGGTTCATTAAAATTCGAGCATTTCTGGCCTTCCATATGGCAAGGCAGGCCTGGTTAACATTTTCACAAAAATAACTTAAAAGTGCCAAAAACTCGCCCATTTTTTTGTTTATTCTGGCCATAAGTTATGCGTTTTGTGCAATCAAAAAGTTTCTGTTTACGAGTAACTTCATTTCATAGAAATTTTTTGCAATTTTATGTTCATATTACTGGATTTTATATCCATATAATTCTAAGCTCTACACATAATCAGCTTCCAATAGCATCACTTCTATTATTTTGTAGAAAAAGTAAATTTCTTTGGGACCACAGTGTATGATTGATTGATCAATGATCATTTGTCGATCCAAGTCAAAAGATAATGAGAGTTTAAATTCTTTAAGTGATTATTTGCTTCTCGCTTCATCAATCCGTTTACATGGCAACGACTGGATGGCCTGCGGTTGTCAACAGCACTTCCCACAATTCGCTGTTGCCCCAGAAGAATTACAGCAATCTCAATCGAACAATCAATTTGTAGGGAATTGAGAAAAATGAAAAAAAGGCCGAAACTTTCCAAGGTATCCGCTCACCAACTACACTTTTGGCACGAAAGAAGCCCAATCGGAACGTGACCATTCCGTACAAGCGCGTTTCCAACGACTGCGCGACGAGTACGACAAGACAGGCATGCGCCGAAGTGTGGACGGAGTGCTTTTGGTGCACGAACACTCCTTGCCCCACGTGTTATTGCTTCAGATCGGAACAACTTTCTTCAAATTGTGAGTGTGAGAGTAAGCACAACTAAAAGCATCAAATATTGTGACATTTTTGTCGGTTTGATGAGCCACTTTTAATTTTAAGGCCCGGCGGTGAGCTAAACCCTGGCGAGGATGAAGTTGATGGACTGAAAAGAATTCTGACTGAGGTTGGCCAATTTAAATGCTTACTATATACTTTGAAATTTAAAAAAATTGCAGACACTTGGCAAGGATGACACACCGAAAACGCAATGGATAGTGGAAGACGCCATTGCACAATGGTGGCGTCCAAACTTCGATCCACCAAGGGTAATAATCGCGGACTGAATTTTGCCGCATTTAGTTGTTTATTTCGGTTATATCATTTTAACATCAATTATTTTAATTTATCAACCTTTAGTTTCCTTACGTGCCTGCACATGTTACTAAGCCAAAGGAACAGACAAAACTGTTTTTGGTCCAGTTGCCCGATAAAGGTCTCTTCATTTCTACTATTTAAAAAAAGCTTTCTTCAAATTTAGCATTTTTCGCCGTTCCTAAAAATTTCAAATTGGTTGCTGCGCCACTGTTCGAACTGTACGACAATTCGGCAGGCTATGGGCCACTGATTGCGAGCCTCCCGCAGATTTTGAGCCGGTGATTAAATCATTCTTCTAAATCCGAACATGGTTTCCAATAGAGGTCATGTGGCCCGGCCAAGAGGGGCCTAGATTTCCACCAAACCGGGGTTTTAGTCCCGGTCTCGGATCAAAATGAAATCCCGGTGCCTTTCAAATACGTTTTAATTTCAATAAAGTTGCCCCGTTCATGTTCAGTTTCAACTTCCTCTATAACTACTCCTGAATGGGTTGTGCTGCAACGCCTTTGCGTTACATTTGTTGACTGATGACGAAATGTTGTGTCCATTGCGTCGCATTCATTATCTGTTACACCAATTGGTTTATTGCAAAATCTCATCTTCTGTTGTTTACCCAACACCCCCACTTTTCTGGCCGTGTTTGGCATCATTTCTCTTTTTGCACGTTCGTTTATAAATTTACACACCCAATTTGTTGTTGTATGGAACGGAACCCAACTCGTACAGCTGCTACTCCCGTTGCGACTTGTAACAAATACTTGACTTAATACTCCCATAAAACAACGGCACATTGAGCCGGGTAGTTTTGATGAAAGATAAGGACACACTAGAGGAGGTTGAATGAGTTGGATTTGGCCATTTTGCATGATCTTAGCGGGGGGGAGGGGAGGGAGGTGCGGGTTTGAAAGTCCAAAAAGGACATTACTGTTGGAATGTTTGTTTATTCTATAAAAAAAGCCGACAATATGGCGAATGAGATACTCAAATGATAATACATTGTATTGTGATGACAATTATGCCATTATGTATTTTCTCTTCTTTTTACCCTCGTTCATTCTCAGTCTCTCCCTCACATTCGTCTTTCTTTTTCTTCTCCTCAGTTTCTCCCTCAAAAACGTCTTTCTTTTCTTCGTTACTTTTTTGTTTGGAATCGTCCTGCGATGGTAATTTCAGAACAAACTTTCGGCGCTGATAATAATTCGAAACAATGGAAAGCATTGTAACAGTTCGAATGGTCTAAAGGTGGAATACAACACGGAATTATTTCAAAAATTTAATTATAAACAACTAGCCCTTCCGTTAAAAAACGAACAAATTTCAAACAAAAATTAGTGCTTACATGCACAACGATGAGTAGATCGGGCTGAGTGAGGTTGACGGCACTGTCCGGTGAAAGCTTCTTCATCAAATCGGCGCCAATATCATAAATTTCCTGCCTCTTCAACAGTTTGGTGTTGCTCGCCTTAAAATCAATGGCGTAAGTTGGAGGCGTCTTCTTTTCTTCGTTCCATTCCTTCAAGTGTTTAGTGATCATTTCGGACAAAAAGGTCGTGATTTGGCCTAGATTGGCCGAGCAAGTCTCCTCCACGGGGATAACCTTAAATAAAATGCAAATTACCCAAAGGATGAGATAAAAAAGGATTCAAAATTTAACAATGTGCCCACCCGCGCCAAGAAACGAGTGAGACTTTCTTGCTGACATTGATCCACCATTTGCTCGGCAATTTTGTAAACATTGGTCGGACAAATCATCGGTGACGTAAAAAATAGCGAACAACGCGCACCAGTCGCGTGCTGTCGAAAGGTATTTGAAGCGAAATTTTGTCGTTTCTGATGAATTTGCTGACACTCGGAACTAAGCGAATCCGAAACATCCTGTCCATTTTTCGAGTTCCCATCGCCAGCACACTCATCTCCAAGCTAAAACAAACGACCGCAGAGTTAATATACATTCGGTTCGGAAATTGTCAATAAATAGACAAATATTTACATCATTATGGAAAAATTTCGAAGTTTTAAAAATCCTTAAAATT
Source organism: Heterodera carotae (assembly GCA_024500135.1). NCBI lineage: Eukaryota > Metazoa > Nematoda > Chromadorea > Rhabditida > Heteroderidae > Heterodera > Heterodera carotae. The sequence continues at coordinate 7,914 of JAKKIK010000413.1, forward strand.
TTTGAAAAAGAGAGGGCAAAATTAATCAATTCCGAAGGTAATGTAAAATTGAACATTATTTACTTTGTCAGCAGAGGCATCTTCGGACGCAATAAAGCGATCAATCAGATTATGGGCTTCTCTAACTGCACGTTTTTCGTCACCATCCACAGTAAAAAATAGACCGCAAAGTCCCGGCTTAATGCTGTTCATTTAAAATTATTGAATCTAAAAAAAACTGCTTGCTGAAGAAAAAATTAAAAACAGATGGAAAAGCTGATAAGTAGGGTGTAGAATTATATGCACATGCATATTTTTTTCCTGGAATGGCATGGGCCTGAAACGCACGAAAAACATGTTTTTAGCTTGGTTTGAAGCTTCTAGGATGGATATCCATATGCATATTTTGCATATTTTTGCATATTTCGCGATTTATGTGCATATTTGCATATTTGTGCATATTTCGGCGTTATGTGCAAATTTTATGTGCATATTTCGGCATTTTTCCAATTTTTTAAAAATTGAACCCCTGAAAAATCGATTTTTTCAATTTATTAAAAATTGCACACCTAAAATGTCGATTTTTCCAAAATTCTGAAAAATGCACCCCTAAAAAAGCATATTTTCCTAAATTCTGGAAAATGAATCCCTAAAACATCGCTTTTTTTGCCGAATAAAAATCAAAAATTTATTAGAAATTTTAGGTTTATATGCATATTTTTCATCTTTATGTGCATATTTTTACACACCCTACTGATAAGATTATCCTTATCCTTACAAGCAAATAAATCTCTTTTTTTGAATTAACGCGTTGAAATTTGAAACGCGCCAAAAAATTAATTTAAATTAAATCATGATTCAGTGAATTTCCGCGGTGTCATTGTGTGTTTGCCCTTCTTTGTTGTGTCTTCTTGGTAACTTAACTCAACCTTTTTCCTTTAGCAGTGATGTGCTCAAGTCAGTCTTTGCATTTATTTTGACACTAATCGATGCGTTTAGCCTCTTTTAATTTACATACATACATATATCAAATTCACTATATCAAATTCACAACAATGTCCTCTGAAAACCTCGCGAAACTCTACAAAAATGCCGGCAAGTCTGAGGTGAATGTCATGTCTAACCCTTATTATAATCGCATTCAAAATTATATTTTTTAGGACTCACGCCGACGTCGGACGGAAGTACGTTGAAAAATTTTCTGAAAATTTGTGGTTTTAACAATGCAACTTCTGCCCTCTGCCATATTTCATTTTAGACAAGCGTTGAACTTCGTAAGAAAAAGTGCAATGAGGAGATGATGAAACGGCGTAACATCGACGTGGACTTTTGTGCCGACGATTCTGTCACTTCGGAAGAACAACTCGCAATTGACGGGGACGTTGAGGACAACACTTCGACGACTCATCCATCGCCCAAAAAGCTGTCGCTGGAGGAGGCAGTTGTCGTTTTGCAAAATGAACAAAACACGGAAAAGATTGGACTGGCATTTGAGTCGGTTCGACGTGGTTAGTGGGGCAAGATAAAATGGAAAACGGAATTTTGTGTTTTTTTTTGCGCTAAAACTATTCGTTTTTTAGTTTTGAGTCGTAGCAAAAATCCACCAATCAGCGAAGTGATCAGTCTTGGCTTCCCGTGCGCACTTGTTCAAGCACTTAGTTATAATGTACAGTTGGCAAGCATTTCGCACACATTCTGATTTCTTTTATGCGTTTTCAGGACGATAAAGTGAAGTTTGAGGCTGCGTGGTGCATCACCAACATCGGTTTGTCTTTCTTTCTGCCTCAATCAATGATCAAAAAAAAACAAACAATTTTTAAGTGTCCGGCACTTCCGAGCAGACAATGAGTGTGGTCGCTGCTGGCGCTGTTGGCCCATTGCTTAAATTGTGCTCTTCGCCGTCGCTCAAATTGAGTGAGCAGGTTGGTGTTTAATTATTTATTTTTTCAATTGCATTTCCCTCAGGCGGTTTGGTGCATTGCCAATTTGGCTGGGGACGGCACTCAGCTTCGCGACCACCTGCTCTCTGAAGGTGTTCTGCAGGTTCTGGTCGGGTTGGCCGACCGAATGGACACTTTGGGCAATTCTTTTGTCCGCATTCTCACCTGGACCTTCTCCAACATGTGTCGGCACAAGAAGCCGCAAGTGCCGTTGAACGTGCTGACCGCGATGGCACCATCCATTGCCAAACTGATCAAATACCAAGTAACCAAGCCTGTAACAACAAAAAATTTTCGGGGGGGGGAATTTGGTTTAGGGGGGAGGGGGTTGGGAAAATTCCTCAAATTTTTCTTCCTTTGGCTGGGGAAAAAGCCCTCCCTCCCATTCACACAGAATCGTTTATTCCATGGCCACCTTGGCTCAAATGTCGAAAATAGAACAAAAAACTAAGTAGGCTTTCAGATGAGTTCTACGTTAAGCTTGTGCTTAATCGGGAGGGTGTCAAATAAAGCGCACTCTTTTAAACATTTTAAGGACCTCACCACTCAAACTGACGCCGCTTGGGCCCTTTCCTATTTGACTGATGGCAACGATGAGAACATTGCACTTGGGGCTGACTGCCTGCCCGACATGGTCACATTCATCTCATCCGGCCACGATTCGTTGATTTCGCCAGCGTTGCGCGTTCTCGGCAATTTTGCAACCGGAAATGATGACCAAACCCAGGTGAGGGTCGTTTTGTTTTGGTCTTCCAGCTGATGCACTACTACAAATGTCCCGACCGAATTACCAGGCTTTTCGAATGGATGCCTAATTCTTTTTCGGTTTTATTTTAACAAATAACATAATTAGGCCGTCATCGACACCGGAATACTCACTGGTGCCATTCCGCAGCTGTTGCTCTCCACCAGCACGGGCTTTGTTAAGGAATGCTGCTGGTTGGTGTCCAATGTCTTGGCTGGTAACACCGCGCAAATTCAGGTCGGTATCACAGTCGACATCAGGGAAGTAACCCGGGTACGAATAAATTGGATGCGTACAACCTAATTTCAAACAAATTTAATAATAACCAGAATGGATTCCTAACATATTTGCCCATCCAAAAGACCTTTAAACCAAATCATGGGTATGTCCCTAGTTGACATGGCACCTGTCAAATGTTAATATTATAATACACACATTTAGGATGTTATCGACGCTCAACTGCTGTCAATTTTGCTGCGCGTTCTGCAGAATGGTGAACATCGTTTGCAGAATGAGGCGGGTTGGTTTGTTATTATCTTGATTTTGGCTAGTATTTTATACATTGGTCAATTTTGGGTTGGGCAATTGCCAATTTATGCTGTGGCGGGACGGCGAATCAAATCATCGAGATTTGTCGTGTCAAGAATGGAGTGGAGGCCATCTGCGACTGTCTGATGACGAAGAGCAACGAACTGGTTAAATCTTTACGCCATGTTTTCTTTTTGTTGGACACAACCTCGTTTAGACATTGAACATGCTCGAATCCCTTCGTGCGGTGTTGCGTACCGTTTCACAAACGTAAGACTTCAAAACATTGCTATCCAATTATTTTTTTATATGCATTTTGATATATAATACCTTACAATTAGTGTTATATGTGTACCAGGGATGTAACCATGAGTGCTTTTTGTGTCCGAATTTGAATTTTTCCTGATAAATGAGGAAACTTTCTGGGTCCGGGCTTCTTCCTTTTTTTTGGCATCCCGTTACATACATGCATCCCTGGCGCATAATGAACAAGTTGTTTTCTGGGTTAGCCCCAATTTTACATTTATTTTGCAGCGACCCTGAAAATTTTGACCACGTGCGCGAGCGCGTTGAGGAAAGCGAGGGGCTCAACCATTTGGAGGCATTGCAACAGCACGAGTCGGAGGTGTGATGAAGTTCTGCTGATCTGTGCTAATCCCATTTTTAATTTCTTAGCAAATTTATTCGATCGCCTTCAAAATCATCGATGAGTTCTTCTCGGACGACGAGGATGCCGAAGGATTGGAGATGAAGGCCGACGCTGTTGTTCAGCCACAGAATTTGGCCGAAAACAAATCCCTGTTCGAATTCTAAACAACATTGCCGCCGCCCGCACTCATAAGTTGATGCGCGCGCGAGCGTGCATATGCTTACTCTTTTATTTTTTATTATGATTTTGATTTTTAAGCAAAATTTTTGATGAGAATTTTCACAAATAAATTCATAACTTATTTTTGAACATTGAAATTACGCTACCCTGGCCTTTTAAATGAGGCAAATTCAAATATTTAATGACTGGTCAAGATCAATTACTATTTTGTTAATTTGTTGTTAATTTGTAAATAAAACTCGTGTATGTTTTAGGTGTGAATCCTTGCTCCCCATCTCCCTTGCTGTTATAATCTTATAATTTAAAAGAAATGTCGAGAGAGTCACCCCGGCGGGTGATTTTACCTAATATTTATCCTTTTCGCTATTATTAATTTATTTGACACTTTTCGATTGTTTTTTTTTTGCATCAATCAACAATCCTTTCCACTTTATTGACGCCAGACGTACGTATATTTATTTGATGTTGATAAGGGAGGTGCGAGCGGCGCTGCTAATGGTCGTCGGACGGACAATTGCTTTCGGTCCAAAAAGGACGCGTCAAATCGGCGCTGGCGGGGGACGACGACACTGACTGAGAACAGCAGCAATTGACTCATTCCCATTTGGTCCCCCCGGCGGCGCTGTTTCATCCGTCCGTCTGTCTTTCTCTTCTGTGCTCATTCGTCGCCATGTCTCCCCCTTCTCCCCTTTCACATCGTTCCTCCCATTTTTCTCCGCGCAACACCAAATTCGTGCTCCTGCTGCTGCTCCTCTCCAGCGCAATGCTCTCAATGCTTTGCCTCGTCTTCGGTTTGTTTTTGGTGCCCCCGGGCGCTCAAATTCACTCCTTCGCCAGCACAATGGCGTCCGCTGGTCGAGGTGTGTTTGTTGTCCAATCCATTTTTATTTTTCATATAATATTAGAGTAATTAAATTTTTGGTTAGTACCCTGTTTTTTGAAGAATTTGGAAATTTTTAAATATCGCTGTTTTGTGATTACCTTCTGTCTGATCACATTTCTAACTTCCTTTCGATGGCATCGAGCGGTCTTTTAGTGCATTTTAAGTGATTTTGGCAATATATCGAGTTTTTGAAATTATTTTAATGCCTCAGGGTTAGGTAGGTGCCCCATTTTTGGCTCTTGCAATTTTGTGACTGACTAACTTGTTCAGGCGATGCCAATGCCAACCAGCGCATTTCGCTGACAACCGCCGGCCGTTTGGCCTGTGCCACCGACGCGGGTTGTGCTTTACCGGCGACGTCGCAACTCAACTTCATGGTGGTCGGCGACATTGGAGGTTCGTCCCTTATGACGGACGGCACTGTTTGCGGTTAATCCGCTTGAAAATGCCATTCCGTTTTACCTAAAGTGCCATTTTCGGATCCCTCCCCCCCTATTTTATCCCGCTTTAAATCGCTTAATTGGCCATCCATAATTAACATTTAGGCCTTCCCATCTATCCGTACTACTCGTACGCGCAGACAAAAGTGGCACGTGCAATGGCCAAAATTGGCCGACGCCAACGGCCGCATTTTGTTGTGAATGTTGGCGACAATTTTTACTACAACGGCGTCCAAAATGCACTCGACGAACGTTTTGAAGTATTTAATGTTTTTTTTTAAATAAAAATGTAAAAAAAGAATTTTAATGAAGATTTTGAAGCCATTTTCTTTGGATTGACCCAACTCCACAATTTAGGACTCTTTCGAAGAGATTTACGACCAGCCCGAACTGTTGGTCCCGTGGTACACCGTGGCGGGCAACCATGACCACTTGGGCAATGTGACGGCCCAATTGGCGCACACCGACTTCAGCAGCCGATGGTATCGTCAATGTTCCCATAGTGCCACCAACCAATCCAAAATGCCATCATCCGAAAATGCCATTAACCAACCAAAAATGCCATATTTAGCCATTCATTTGGCTTTCCTTAAACCAACTAAATTGTCGTCAAAATGCCCGTATATTTCATTGCGTTGACACATTTCGTGTTTGTTTGTTTATTTCCCATGCCTTGTCAGGACATTTCCCCGTCTGTTCTACAAGGTTCGGCTCGCTTTTGACGCCCCTCCGTCGGTGTCCGTCGACCATCCACCGTCGATGGATTCGCCGCCATTTCGTTCTTTGGCACCGCCAAATTCGCTGTCCCCCGCGGCCAATGCTTCTTCATCCGCCGCCGTTGTGCGCCCCGTGCTGGCCGAACTGTTGATGCTGGACACTGTGGTGCTGTGCGGCAACACTGTCGACGTGCAGGGCGACTCGCTGTTCAGTTGGGCTTTTGCGCGCAAATGCACGCCCAACGGACCGTCGGCGGCCCATCGTCAATTGGCCGAGCAACAATGGGCATGGATTGAGCAACAAATGCGCCAGTCCGAGTGAGTGGGGCCACCCAAATTTGGCCATTTTTGTCCGCAACTTTTTGAACGATTTGTCCATTCATCAAACTGTTACTTGAGGGCATCCTCACTCAGCGTGAAAAACCAAACCCGATTTTTAGGAATGTTTGTTTTTTCTTTCATAATTTTATTAAAAAATTTTGGATCTTAGGGGGGTAGTACGTCTCTTGTCCCCCTTCTCCCCAGGGTACATCCATGCCAGGGATGGTACCGGATGTCGAAAATGAAAGTCTGGACCCCAAAAAGGTTATCGATAATTCTTAAAATTTCTCAAATTTGTCTTACTTTTTTAAAATGTGCTAATTTATTGTCTCGGCTCGTTCCCTTCACCTTTCAGTGCCGACTATCTCTTCGTGGTCGGCCACTACCCAATTCATTCGGTGTCGGAGCACGGCGGCTTCGAGTGTCTGAAACGGTTGGACGCGTTGCTGCACTCGCACGGGGCCAACGCGTACTTCTGCGGCCATGACCACACATTACAGCACATTCGGTTTGGCGCCGGCGGCGAAGTGCCGAAGGACGACGCCGGCGGCACTGTCGCCAGGGACAACGCTGTCCATTACATTGTGTCCGGCGCCGCTTCGCGCACTGACCGAAGTGCCAAACACATTGACGACGTGCCAAAGGAGGCGTTACGCTTCAGGCAAGCAAAACTAAATGCCAAAAAGCGCAATTTCACACGGCACAAAACAAAAAATGTCCTTTTTGTTGCAGGTATCCGACGGGATGGAATCCGTTGTCCCAAATGGGCTTTTCCAACGGCGGCTTTGTCCAAGTGCAATTGCGGCGGCACAACGGCACGGTGCGCTTTTACAGCGGGACGCAGGAGATGAAGCATGCCTTTGAGATAAAGCCGAGGAGGAGAGGCGACAAAGCGGCACCCTAACAAACAATGATAGCAGAGCAGTGATAATGCCAAAAGGGGCGTCGGCATTTAATTTTGTTTTTTTTATGGTTGTGCCATAATCTGCTGAAACGTGTCAGTGTCCAATTTTCCCTCCTCAATTTGTCTGTGTCTGTACATTTTGTATTGTATATTATACGGAACAATTTTTAATCGCTAACGAAAATCAATCACAGAATTTATTTTCGCCATTTTTGTGAAAAATGTAAATCATAATATAAAATGGAACGAATGGATACAACTAATGATTCATTAATTTTTCTGGCATTATTCGTGGAGTGTCTTATTTCACCAAATTGTACGACAAATACTGAGCAATGAATTGTCGGGCTAGGGACGTTTTTGGCCCAGCGCAAATTTTCGGTTCGTAATTTTTTGAATTGTCAACGAATTTCTGGTCCAAAAACTTGTCTGGGCCCAAACGACGGGACCCAAACGTGCCCAACTTATGAATATCACCCCCGGGGATTTTATCGCAGTCCATCCGATGGCAACATTAAATTTGTGCCACCGCCCATTTCGTCTGCTGTGCCCCCTCCATTTGTCCTCGTGCCGTCGTCCATCGCCGTCGGCGTTGTCCGTTTTTGTTTTCCCGCCGGCGCCATTGTCCTTTCTGCTGATCCGTCGCCGCCGCCGTTGTGATGCTGCTCCAAATGTTTGTTCAGATAAGTGCGCAACCCGAAGAAGCGGCCGCACTGGTCGCAGTGCCATCGTTTTTCATCTTACAAAAATGCCAATGGCATCCATTAGAAATGGTTTTTGGAGGCAAATTTTTAGGGCATTGATTGGTTGACTAATCATTAATCAATGTGATTAGAAAATTGATCGGACAATAGTTGAAATTATTTGCAACTAGTACAAATCCCTCGAGGGTATTCAAAAATAGAACGCCTCCCCCTCGAGGGAATATTTATTAGGTAATTACAAACCCCGGGGGTTCTATTAGAGAGGGAAAAGGGTAAACAATTTGTTTTATTATTTATGTCCCCTATTATCTTTTTACTGTTGTGCGTGTTCAAATGCGCTCGTAGGTTTGACTTGTCTGAGAATGCTTTTCCGCAATTGCCGCACCCAAAAGGCTTCTGAAATTTTATGCCATGAATATAATTGAGTTTCAGAACTGTCCATCTCCTCTCATATCGCCTTATCCCTCTCTCCTTCTCTCTGTCCATCCTCTCATATCGTCCTCTCCGTCCTTTTCGCTTTATCTGCCTATATCTCCTTCTCACTCTCTCTGTCTTCACCTCGTCCCCCCTCTCTTTCTCCATTCCTCTCCCCTCTATGTCTCTCACTCTTCTCATTTTGACTATCCCTCTTTATCTCTCTCTCTCTCTCTCTCTCTCTCTCTCAAAACATCCTCTCATGTCGCTCTATCTCTCTCTTCCTCTCTCTGCCCATAGCTCTCTGTTCATTCTCTTTATCTTTACTCCCTCCCCCCTATCTTTCTTCATTCCTCTCCCCTCTATGTCTCTCACTCCCCCTCTCACTTTGACCCTTTCTCTCCCTCTCTCTCGCCCCCACCCCCATCTCTCTATCTTCACTCCCTCTCTCTCTCTCTCTCTCTCCCACCTGCCCAGTGTGACTTCGAATGTGTCCCTTCAGTAGCCACGGGCGCGAGAACAGCTTGCCGCAAATTTCACATTTGTGCCGATTCTCATGCGTTAGCCTATGCATGGAAAGTGCCGGCATTGACACGTACGATTTGTTGCAGTCAGGGCACTTAAACGATGTTCGTCGTTTAAATCCATCCATCCATTCCCCTCATCTATCAGATCCCACGACGATATCCACCCCTCAAAGTCGGCACTGTTTGCTTTTGGTACCCCCCACTTCCCCCCGGGCGTCAATTGGCATGCCTTTTTGGCTTCACTTGGCGGCCGATGCGTTTGTTTGTGCCGCGACAAGTTGGAGCTGGTCGCGTAACTTTTGCCGCACTCCGCGCACGCGTGCTTCGCGCACGAAGACGAAGGCAACGGCGGATGCTTAAATTGGGCGGGAAATATATGCCAATGTCCCCCGGGGGAATTCCCCGCACCTTTTTCTTATGGCACACTTTGGTTGCCGCTGCTTCTTTGCCATTGGCACTGTGCGGCTTGCGACTGCGTCGTCCGTCCGTCCAGCTGAGCTCGCCCTCCTCCATGAAATAGTCGACTGCCGATGTGCCACCGCCGCCGCCACCTCCCAAAAGCCCGTCGATGGTAAAGCCGTTCCGATTGGACTGGTCGACGGTCGTCGGCAGCGCGTTCTAAGCGGTCAATCAATGGATCGATTACGATCAGACCACCCTTAAAGTCCGATCAAATCCTAGTTGAACCCACCCTAAAATCCGATCGAACCTACCGCAGAAGTCCGATCGGAGCCAACCCAAAAGTCAGGATCGGTGCCAACCCAAAAGTCCGATCGGTGCCACCCTAAAAGTCCGATCGGTGCCACCCTAAAAGTCCGATCGGTGCCACCCTAAAAGTCCGATCGGCGCCAACCCAAAAGTCAGGGTCTGTTCCAACCGAAAAGTCAGGATCGGTGCCAACCGAAAAGTCCGATCATTGCCAACCGAAAAGTCCGATCGGTGCCAACCCAAAAGTCCGATCAGTGCCAACCCAAAAGTCCGATCGACCCACCCGTCGTCCTCTGCTGGCGATGTCCAATTTGCACTCGTTCCGCGGCTTGACGACCATTGGCGGCTTTATATCCTTGACTTCTCGCTGTTGTTCGGCGCCTCTCTGTGCCGTCATTGGCCCGTTGTTGCTTTTATCCGCTTTTTGTTCCAATTTGAGCGTCGACGGCACTTTTGTCGCCGCCGGCGTCGTCCTCGCTTCATCCACGTCCAGCAGAAGGGCGTCTCGTCCGGCCAACAACAAAGACGGCCATTGGCATTGGAAAACGCGGCCCAAAAGGAACACTGAAAAAGTGTGCAATAATTAAAATCCAATTGGGGCCTAATATGGCCGATCGATCGGGAAAATGGGGCGCAATCAATCAATGGTAAGTCAGCTATAGAGGGTGCTTTTGGATATCCCCTTTGATATCCCCTGGTTCATTTATCCGAGTGTCCCCCCTGGCAGGGTCATCAAAGGATAATCTCGGATATGCCCTCGATCATTTACCCAATCAGAGGAATTTGGAAATTCCCGGAAATATCCCCCGAGCACATTCTTTTTTCCTTTTGTGCCACTTTAAGCCCCCCTTTTGTGTGCCTTTGTTTCTTTGCCATTGCATTTGCAATTTGGCCCATTCTTTTTTGAGTTTAAGCACGGAAATACATATAAGGTTTAATACTGCTTGCTGCTGCAATTGACAATCGCCTTATCACACAAACAATGGGAAAATGAAGAGCACCGAAAAGTGGGCCAATTTGGCACGAAAATGAACAGAAAAGTGAATGGGGGGGGGGAGGAGGGAGAAGCAAAAAGGAGGAATGGTGCCGAGAAAAGGCGGCACGGCACATTCATGTGCAAGCATTGTTGGCAAGCAAGCAACTCTCATTTTGGAATGGGAAGTTTCAAAAGGCAATAAAAGCGGAAGTGCCTCCCTCCCCCCTCTCTCTCTCTCTCTCTCTCTTCATCTATATCTCACCCCTTATCTCTCACTCCCCTCCGTCTCTCTCTTTCTCTCTCTCTCTCTCTTTCTCTTCATCTATATCTCACTCCCCTCCGTCTCTCTCTTTCTCTCTCTCCCCCTCTCTACCCCACTCCCATTACTCTAGTTCCCTCCTCTCTCTCGTCCTCACCCCCTCTCCTCTCTCTCTTCTCTTTCTCTCTCTCTCTCTCATGGTCCCGCCTCTTCTCTCTCTCTCTCCCTCCCCCCATTTCTCTATATCCCAACTTCTCTCACTCCCTCTTTTCTCTCTCTCTCTCCTCAGCCCCTCTCCTCTCTCTCCCCATCTATCTCACTCATCTCCACACTTTCGTCTCCCTCATCTCCCCTCTCTCTCCTCTCTCTCTCTCTCTCTCCCACCTATCTCACTCATCTCCACACTCTCATCTCCCCTCTCTCACTCTCTCATTTGACCCCTCAAAATGGCATTTTCCAAAAATCGCTGAACATTCCCTTCAACTGACCTTGTTGCTGCCGCTGTTGTTCACGAAGTCGCTGCTGTTGCTGTTGTTGTTGCTGCTGCAAAATAAACAGTGCGGCGGACGACAAATTGTTGCCACTGTTTTCGTTGTCGTTGTTATTGTTGCCGATCAGTGCGGCCGCAGCGGCGGACGAGGCCAAATTTTGTTGCGGCGATGCCAATGCGGCGGCGGCGGCACCGCAAGGAAATGCCGTCGTCGACGCAATTTGGTCGGCGGATGCCGCATTTTGGTGGAAAAAATTGGGCATTGGTTGACCAAGGGACTGAAGTTGGAGCAGTTGCTGCAAGAGTGCTGAGGACGATGAAATGTGTTGTTGAAGCCGCCCAATGGACGACGAGACGAACGGCGAGGACGGCGACGGGTCCATTGGCGACAAACAAATGATTGCCAAATTCAAATTTGAAATTTCACTAATTTAAATATTTTAAATTATGCCGGGATTTGGCACAAAAGAGAATTGACCGACCGCACAGATTCAAAAAGTGTAGCTAAAACAAAAAGTGATGATGAATGTGTTGAGATGGACGAATTTCGTTGACCAAAAAAGGAGGGACAAACCGTCGACGCCGCTGGGGAAAAGGGGGCGTGTCCAAAACCAGCGAAAACGCCGCGGGGGACGGGGGGAAGGGGAAAGCACAGCAGCGGCGGCGGCGGCCAGCAAATGAGGCCCCCGTCGGGGACAAAAAAAAAGCGGAGGAAGAGGAGGGGATAAACCGCGCGATACTGTAGCCGAGGGGGAAGCAGCCAACATAAAACAGCGCTTAAAATAAAAATACCGTAAAACGATAACGGATTTTTTTGGGGGAAAATGCCCACTTTTTTGGACGCCTATGACAACCCTTGGGGGGATTATTTATTTCTGTTTTTTTTAAACAGGCTAAAATCCCTCGTTTTGCGCTAACAATTATTTTTAAAATTTATTTGCCACCCAATTGGTGCCATTTCCTGCACATTCGTCCCCCACTCATCGGCCAACTAATAATTGCTCGCTTCCTTTTCGCATCCGTCCGCCGGCAAATTGTGCCCACCCAAAGTGCCATCTTTGTCAGTCATTTATTTGACAAGATTAGTTTTTTTGAATGCTAACAATTAAATTCAACGCATTTCAATTTTCGTTTATTTCTCCAAAAAACTTTCGATGGCATTTGACGCCACAAAATGCCTTCGCCTTTTTTTTCGGTTGGCATTGTTTTGCCGTTTTGCCCACCAATTTGTCATCTTTGCAATGTATTATAATATACCCCAAAACCATCCATTTTTGTCATCCAATTCCCTCCTCATTTTGTGTTGTGTGTGGTGTTGTAAAGGGAAGGAAGGATCGTCGTCGCTTTTCCCCCCTCTTCGAGAGTTGCACTTACCACCTCTTTTTGCCCCCCAATATCCCCCCATATATTATCCCCCCCCCCCTCCCATATATCCCTCCCTCCCTTCCCCCACTTCAATGAGGGGGGATTTGTAAGTGAGAGGGGCGCCGGAGGGTGCCCCGGGGGGCAGATGGGGGGAGGCGAAGAGGGAGGGGGGGTTGAACGTGTTTGACCGTTCTCGAGGGGCAGGTGTTCTTTGCCATTCTCATGGCCTCCCCCCCCCCCTCTTCGGTGGGTCGTCGTCGTCGTTTGGTTGCGCAACCGTTCGTTTGCCCCCGGATTGGGAGAGGGCAAATCTTACGGAAGGACGCCGGGGGGGGGGGGGACGCCCTTCGGCCAAATGGCCATTATTATTATATTTCGTGCCTCTGTTAGCGCCCAATTAATCATTCTTTTTCTGCCCGATTGATCATCCCCCCATTCATCCATCCATCACACGATTACCTAATCAACACTTTGGCCCATTAAATAAATATACGCTTGGGGGCACAATTTTTCCGGATAAACCCGCGCGCATTATGCGCCCCCCCGCCCAAAATGCCAATGAGTAAAATGCCACAAACATTTTTAACCATTCCATACACTCATTTGGAAACACTAAAATAACTTTTGAAGAGTATTGGATTGTGAAGAACTCACTCTCGAGTGTGCCATGGAATGTGTTAGCCACCACAAAATGCCATCAATTCCATGGATTGTGGTAGCATTGTGCCGGAGGAGTCAGTCAATTGGCCCGGGGGGAGGGGACGCCCTTTTGGATGGCAATTTGGGGGGAACGTATAATTGGGGCCATTTTTTGTTGTGTTTTCGTCGAACGGTCAAGTGAATGGAGCAAATGAATGAATGAATTGGGGGGGGGGCAGTAGGGAGGGAATACTAAATATTGTGCAATTGGAGGAGGAAAAAAAAGAGCCAAAATTGGGTGGGGAAAAGCTAAATTTGAAAAAATTGTGAAAACATTTACAAAAAACGACTTAAAATAGGGTAACTCTCGACCCTACGGGGTGCAAAAATGTCGGGAATCAGGGACCGGGCCCAGAGGAAGTCGGCGGTTCGGGAGAGGGGGATGGGGGGGGGGGTCGGGAGCAAAAAGGGCCTAGACAGAAGAGGGGGGGGGGGAGGGAGGGGGGCTAGGGGCACTGTGGCCCCCCCACCATTAGCTCTCCCGAAAATAAAATCCCCCCCCCCCCTCACCTAAAAATTTATTTACCCCCCCTCAAAAAAAACCATGCTCTGGCTTCGCCCTAGGGGAGCGATCAAATTTATGAGGGATTAGTGACTCAGGCGGAATGATTTCTTTAAAATCACAAAAAAAAATCGGACGGGGATCAGAGAAATAGGCACAAAAATAAGTCGCACGGCGAGGCGTACCCCCCACATAAAAATATGGCATGTGCCACCAACGAAAATTTGCGGACCAACATTTATCCCGCCTCTAATCCCATTATAAGTCGGATGATATCCAACTGCGATCGGTGGATATCCATCCATCCATTCCCCCCTCATCCCCGTGCCTTTGTCTGTCTTTCATTCTCTTTCCCCTCCCTCCCTCCCCTCATTGCCCCCTTTAACCTCTCCGACCGGTCATCCCTCAAAAAATTATGCAAATTTTTTGCCGGACGAATTGCATAATCTGTTTTGGCGCCCCAAATGGGATTTGGGGGCATAAAACAAAGGGGCCAAAAGCCGACACGACAAGAAAATGAAGTGCCCGGGGGGAGGGTCGAGAGATGTCATCTTCATCCCCCTCCACCAGCCAACCCATGGCGGACCATTTGTGCCCTGCGGGAGAGAGAGAGAGAGAGAGAGAGATTATCGTCCGATGTTTCGGCACCGAAAAGGACCAAATTATTAGTATATGTATGTACACTCAAAAAAGGGATGGCATAGTGGTTGGCCTACGATCATTGAAATGTCATGTGGCAAGAAATGTACGGACATCGCCCGCGGGGGCATCGGCGAGGAAATGGCGCGCCACCGAATGTTGCAATTCAAAAGCTAATTTCAACAAAAATGCCACAATTTTAGCCCGAATAAAGGTGGCAATTAAAATGATTAAATGGGTTAGCAACGCAAAATATTAGGGCAGCGCAAAATAACCACTTAATGAATGAAGTCGGCCACTGATTTTGGATTGAGATAACCCCAAGCCCTCCCCCCCCCCGGCACGATTATTATCCACCCATTTGACCCCTCCGGCACCATTTCCTGTCAACTTTCATATGATGTGTCGTCTGTCGGTCTGTCTCCAAGTGGTGGACATTGACTGACTGACCCTCTCATATGGCCGGTGGCCGACAAGGGATTTGTGGCGCCATTGCCGAAATGAGCAAATGAATGAATGATTGGCACAATTGAAATGGCAATGAGTGTTTGGCACTTCATTTTGGACAAAATTTGTTGTCATAATTAGCCTAAAAATTGCAACAGCAGAAGCACAACAAATTTTTGTAAGCATTTTTCTGATGGCATTTACATATCGCAAAACACTTTAAAAAACCCCCCAAAAACATAGGCGCGGGGAATTGGAAATTCCTTGAAAAAATTTATTTATTTATTTTAAATGCGAATAAGAAAAAATAGAAATAATTATAAATTAAAATGCAATTTTAAATTTTAATTTTGTCGTTGCTGCTGCTTCTGCTCCTCCTTCCTTCTGTTCAGCAACGGCAGCAGCAGTGTTTGGGTGCAGCGACAGAACAAATTGGCTGCCAATGCGAGCAGCAAAAAGGCGGCACAAAAAGGTGAAGCCAATGAAAGAACGGCACAAATTGTGCCGTCATTGTCAACAGCAGAAGTCACTGAAATTGTATGAATAAAAAATGGCGTATTCCATGGAAAATCCAAGCAGGCTTCTCCTTTTTAATATCCCCACAGAAAGCGGATACTTCTATTGAGAGGCTCCAATTGGAGAGGGCTTGTATTAAAGGGAGGCTATACTTGGAACGGTCTTCAATCGGAGGGGGGACTTCTATTAAATGGGTTCCCAATTGGCGAGGCGGGGTGGGCTTCAGAAGGGAGGAGCGCTTCTATTAGAGGGGTCCCAATTGGAGAGGGAGGTTTCTTCTATTAAAGGAATAGGGTAAATAAGTTTTTGAGCATTTGGCTTAGTCTTTTTGCTTCAATTTTCGCGTTATGTCGCCAGGGCATTTTCGAGCGCCGTCCTTTTAATTCCCGGCCACCTGCTGCAGTTGCTGCCTCTTCATGCCGTCGTTGTTCAACTTCGTGCCGCCGCCCTCCTCCCCTTTGGCGCTGTGTGGGGCGAGTTCCATTACTGCCGCTAACACTCAGCGAGACGTGCACTCGCTGCTCCTCGGCCTCTGCCCGTGCCGAGGCCCAATGGGCGGCACCGCCGCCGGCGTCGCCACCGGCGCGCTCTGCGACAGAATGTGTGCGGCGCTTTAGTCGCATTGACCAGCTACGTCGCGCAAATGCGGAGGACGAGGAGGCGGAAAGGTCGGCGAGCACCGAATCGGACGGCGAAGTTGCCAAATCAGGACAGAACGGAGGCTTTGAAAAGCGGGCACAATAAGTATAGAGATTAATGAGTGAATGTAGCGCGGATTAGAGTCAGGCAAATTTGGGGAACCCTAAAGCCAATTAAACGGTGCGAATAATTTGACGGAATGCCGCCACCAACCGATGGAAGCGCGGCACAACTGCTGGTGGTCCCATTTGGCACATTATTGTTGTCCGAGTCGTGCCCCAAGTCGGTGCACACGACGAAGCGACATTTGAGCGACAAAAGCGATTGGTCCGGCAATTTAAAGGCATGCCAATGGGCACGAGCGACGTCATTCTTTGAAATAAAAAAGGGGGAGAGAAAATGCCAATAATTTTCATTAATAATTTAAATTTTCGGGGAAAAAAATGCTCACAAAAGTGTCATAGCGCGGATGGCCGAAGATGCTCAAATCAGCGGAACATCTGAAAAAACAGATTATATATTAAATTGCCACAAAAATGCGCAAAAATTAGAGAAATAAATGCCGAAAAAATGTCCGCCACCGTTTGAGGCCACTCACCCAAAACTGTCAATCACTTCGTGTTCAGCGCCGCTCAATGCGTCCCGAACAACGCAATTTTTGACAAGGAATCCAAAGGCCTCTTAAACAAATTGATGGAATTGCATATTTCCAAAAATAAAGCCCCCCGGGGCTCTATTTTTCGACCCGCCTACCCCATTGGGGTTCTAATTTAGGAGAGTGCTCTATTTTAGAGGGTGCTATCAAGCCCGTAACCTGAAAAAAAAATTCGGGGGGGGGGGAAATCGGCAAATTTTTTCAAATTTTTAATTTCTGGGGGAGGAGGGGGAAATCGGGAAAAAATTTTTTTCCTTTTGCTGGGGAAAAAGCAAAATTTTCTCATTTTTTCTCGGGGGGGGGGGGGAATTCCCTCCATCCCCCCCTCCCCCCTGGTTACGGGTCTGGGTGCTATATAAGGGGGGGGGGCTTTATTAATTCTGTCCATTTTTATTGTAAAAAGTGGCACCCGTCGCCGGTTGAAGCGCAAATTCAACGCTGAGCAATTGTCCAATGTGCAATAATTCGCCGTCCATCAGTTCAACGCCGGCGGCGGTGTTTTGCCCACGGCGGCGGTCGGCGTCCCCAACGGCAAAAAAACGCATTGTCGGAATGGGCAGAGGTGCTTTTTGTTCAAGTTCAATTGGAACAATGTGAAGCTAAAAAATAACACAAATTTAAAATTGGAGGGAATAAAAAAATAAGATTTAAAATAATAAATTAAAAAATATAAATTTCAAAAAAAATAATACTGGAGCTGGTGGGAATTGAACCCACGACTTCTTGCATGCTAAGCAAGCACTCTACCACTGAGTTACAGCCCCTATGTTAGAGTCAAATCAATTGTCTTCTATGAACTAAAATTGAAAAAAGACAGCAAAGCAAAAGAAGAAAAAACCCATAAAATCATCCAAATTTCGTTGTTATTTTCATGAAATTGAATTGATTGAAACTCAATAATAAGTGGACTGACTTCGTCAAGTGCCTCCTCAATGTGTCGACGGCGTGCCAATTCGGGCGCCGTTTGAATTCGATTTTGGCCGCATTGGACAAAATATGATTGGACATTGGAAGTGCCATTTTGCTGATGGAATTGCACCTGAACATATTTATAAAACAATACAATCAAAATGCCATGCCAAACAAAGTGCGGTGATGCTGCGGGTCGGCAAAAATTTCGAATTCAGAAAAATTTGAAATTTTAGATTCGGGTTCAAAAAAAGCACGATTTAGGGAATTTGAAATTTTAGATTCGGGTTCCGTGGACTGACCACAATTTGAAGGTGAAATTGTTCCATCGTTGTAGGGGAAAAACGATTATTGTCGTGCCGATTTTGGATGCCGCATTCGATGAAGGAAAATCTTAGAAAAATGGAAAATTAAAAAAGGAGTGAATGATCAAAGGTTAATTTATTAATCATTAATGTCCGTTTAAATAAATTGTAAAAATAGGATAATCCGCGGCAAAAGTCCGAAATTAAAAATGCAAAATTCAAAATTTAAATTTGATTTTCACTGACCTTATGCTAATGTTACGCTCATTGTTCAGTGAATGAAAACACCTCAAATTGTTGAAAAAAGTGTTTATTTTATTAAACTAATTTCAACAAATCACACAGAATTAATTAAGTAATTTTAATTAATTTACTTGCCCCGCAATTCGCTTTTTGTCGTAAGCAAAAATTTGGCCGGTGAATGGAAAAACAGTGCGCAAACCAAATTCGACGCCATTTTCCTCGCATTTAATGCGCGCTTTTCCTATGGGAAAAAGTGCCGCCATTAAATGCCAAAAAAAATTCCCTTCGAATATTCAAATTTCAATTACCAACGGATCGGTTCGGCACAATTTGTTTTGGCCCTTCCGTTGGCTGTGCCATCGGAGGAATGTCCGTTTCCGTTTGCTCACAATCGCCCCGTGGAGCCTGGCAAAATTTATTTCTCTAATAAACCTCGGGATCTTATTTTTCAGTACTACCCTCGAGTGGGCTTCTAAAAGAGGGAGAGGATCATTGCGAAGGATAGAGGGTTCTATTAGAGGGATAAGATTCAATATGAGGTTTCTATTAAAGGGATATGATGCAATCGGGTGGTTCTATTAAAGGGAGATTACTTAATAACGGAGGGGTTCTATTAGAGGGATAGGAATCAACAGTGAGGGTTTCTATTAGAGGATGAAATCGGGGGGAGTTCTATTAAAGGGATGACTTCTATTATAGGGAGAGGACTCAATGACGCAGAGGGGTTCTATTATAGGGAGTGGACTCAATGACGGAGAGGGGTTCTATTATAGGAAAAGGACTCAATGACGGAGGGGGGTTCTGTTATAAGGAAAGGACTCAATGACGGGGGGGTTCTATTATGGTGAGAGGACTCGGGGGGAGAGGCTCTATTATAGGGAGAGGACTCAATGACGGAGAGGAGTTCTATTGTAGGGAGGGGACTCAATTACGGAGAGGGGTTCTATTATAGGGAGAAGACTCAATGACGGAGAGGGGTTCTATTATAGGAAAAGGACTCAATGACGGAGGGGGGTTCTATTATAGGGAGTGGACTCAATGACGGAGAGGGGTTCTATTATAGGAAAAGGACTCAATGACGGAGGGGGGTTCTGTTATAAGGAAAGGACTCAATGACGGGGGGGTTCTATTATGGCGAGAGGACTCGGGGGGAGGGGCTCTATTATAGGGAGAGGACTCAATGACGGAGAGGAGTTCTATTGTAGGGAGGGGACTCAATTACGGAGAGGGGTTCTATTATAGGGAGAAGACTCAATGACGGAGAGGGTATTGTACCGCCATTTTTGGCGGTGCCATTGTCGGCGTTGTTGTTGTTGTGGTTGTTGCTGGGAGGGTGGTTGTCGATGTGCCGCCGCCGGCGCCGCCACTTCGATTCGGCTGATACGGCCGCCCCGGTATGAAACGGCCGACAGAATGTTGCGGTGACAAAGTGAACACCGGCGGCGATGCCGTCGAAACCAAAGTGGGGAAATAGGACATCGACGACGACGATGGCAAATACTGGGTTGGTGGCAATGCTAAATGCCAACAAAATGATGCCATTTAAAGACATCCATCGCCATACTTGGCCCGACAAAATGCTCATATTGTGGAAGAAAATGTGGAGAAATCGGCGATGTTTCGTACTGACGATGCTTTGATGACGCTTGGTACGAATTGGACCGAACGGGCAAATCAGTGCCAAAATCGTCGGACGCATTTTGGCGAACGGATGGCACGTCGACAACTTTAAATTGGCGCCATTTTTTTTTGTAAATATTAGGCCAAAAATGTTGACGGAAAAACTGACCGAAAGGTTGCGCATGCGGCGAATTGGCGTAGGAATGCTTTTCCACCAATGGCGGATTTGGAGGCGAATAATGCGAGGAAGGATGAGAAGATGACGGCGCCGGTATAAACTGAAATTGAGCACTGTGTAAAGTAGCGATCGGACAAAACAATTAATTGATTAAAAAACCGATTAATTGGACCGATAAATTGATCAATTAATTGGTTGATGAATTTGAAGAAATATCGATAAATTTCAATACCGATAAAATGATTAATTTACTGGTTGATCCGATTTTCCAGTCTCTTATATAAAGCATAAATAATATATTTCCTCTAATTGAAGCCCCACCCCCCAAGAACACTCCACCCCATAATTGAAGCCCCTTGGAGGGGTATTGAAAATGAAAGGACTCTCCATTTGAAACCCACCCCGCTAATAGAAGCCCCGCCCCTTCAAGTAGAAATATATGGATAATGAATTTGCCCGGGGGCTTCTATTAGAGGAAATACGGTAATTGTTTTCGTCCATTCAAAATTATCGATCGTGTCGCAAACTTTGGCTGACGGTGGAAATGCACCGATGAGCAAAACGGGCGGTCTCCGCAGTTGTCCAGCAGCAGTGACGGAATGCGCCGCGTCTGTGCCGCGTCGTTCGTCGGCGACAGCTGCCGCCAGCTCAGAGTTCGGCGCGTAATAAGCAATTCCGCCAAGGTGCGCCGCGGGGGACGGCACAGCGAAAGCGGCGCCGGCTGTTGGAGACCACAACGGCGCGTAATGGCCAATCGGTGAACGGAAAGACAATTGCGGGGATGGCATTTGTTTGGCCGTTGCTGAAACAATGGCACCACCGGAAGAAGACTCGTCAGGCTGATGGCTCGGCATGCGCGGAAGCATTGGCGGACGCTGTGCTGAATAAGAAGTGACAATCAATTGCCGGCGGGACAATGCCAAAAATGGCATCTCGGATGCACTCTAATAGAACCCCCTCCCTCTCCCATCGGCGCTCTATTTTCAATACCCCATGGAACCTGGCGCCTCATAGCGACCAGAAGCAAAAGCGCGTGCCATCTTTGCGTTGGTTCGATAGCGCAAATGGAAATTTTCTCCAACTGCTTTTTGTGCCGTCCGATGCGTTGGCAGTGGCGGCATCGGACCAACAATTGTTTGTGGAGCAGCTACAGCGGAAGCCGACATCGATGCCTTCGCCGAGTCGGAATCGGTGGCAGTGATTTTCGACGATGGCACTTTTGCCAAATTCATTCCTCCGCTGGCCATCGCTGCTTTGTGCCGCTGAAGAGGCAAATGTTTCTGAATCTATATTTTTAAACCATATATTTGTTATCACCTCCAATAGACGACCCCCCCCCCTACCAACTCAAAGCTCCCCTCCAATAGACACATCAAAGGAATATTGCCACGAAACCTACTTGGGACGGTTAACTGCTGGAGAAAATACGGTAAGTCGTCAGGTCAAACCCGGAACAGTCAGTCCCAGAATTTCGGGTCCCGGAACAGTCAGTCCCAGAATTTCGGGTCCCGGAACAGTCAGTCCCAGAATTTCGGGTCCCGGAACAGTCAGTCCCAGAATTTCGGGGCTTGGGTCCACCGTTCGACACACTTACTTCGTCCCTCTCGTCGCTGTGCTCTTCATGTTGTCCAATGTGCATGCCGTCGTTGTCGTCTTGGTGCATTTCAAGTCGCTCTTGGTCCTCAAATTCTTCCGAATCCGACAGAATTGCGCTTCCGTCCAGCGGCGGCGGTGGCGGCGGCATGTCCTTCGCCAATTGATGCCCGCGCTGTGCTGGCGCCGTTGAGGCAAATGAATGCTTCTTGTGATAATGCTGCGATTTGACGACGACAAAAAATAACAAGACAATATGGATGAGAAAGAAGTCGGAGCAGTAGTACATTGACAATAATAAATTTGGATTAAAATTGATCAAAAGCGCTTAATTAATTACACAAACAATGCTTGCTAATATAAATTATTTTCAAAAAATCCGCCAACCTTAGACAATTGAAGGGCTAATAATAAATAATAATTTGGGATGTTTGATCATTTTTTAATTTAATTTGCATTGTTTCCAGCAGAATCATTCAATAATAAATGAATAAACGGCGCCACTCTTCCCGACACATAAGCAGAATAAAAGATTAAAATCTTATAGCGCCATAATCTGATTGACCGTTACACTTTGACTTTTTCCGAAACGCGAGAATCGCCGGCGGGGCCAATGTTTTGAGCCGAAAGAGAGACCGCGACCAAATTATTGGCGCCAAAGTTTGGCATTACAATTATATGCCCCCTAGCCATTATTCAAGATTTTTTTTTTCAAATTTTTGTTTTAAATGAGGCAGATGGATGTGGGAGGATGGATCATTTCTCATCGGTCCGATTTTCCCATCCGTTTCAGGCAAACCATTGACCAAAAAGACGAGGCGAAAAAAAAATGCAAAACGACCAAATTGAATAATTTCCCATGCCCTCAGAATTTTGTGCCGTTTTTTGTGTGCACCAAAATGGGCGATGGATTGTGATAACCATTCATTCATTCACATTTTTACAATCCTCCAAAAATTGAATTTTTCCCTCCCCTGAAAATGATGAATGTAACTGAAAAAAAGAAATTTCCGCCCGAATTACTCTCAGAAATATTTGGTGCAATTCCTTTCAATACGGGTTGGGCATCTGTTCGGGTTTCTTCTCAGTTTGACTATTGGATTATGAAGTACCAATTCGAATGGATTCGGGCCGAATTTGTCCGTCAGAAGATTCTCTCCCTGACAGTGGGCCGCCTAAAACTTTGCAATAAAACTATTTTAAAATTTGTTTAAATTAAGCGACAGACATTTGATTTGGCTCGAGCGGACTTCCTGAAAAGCGCCGAAAATTATCACAGCGTGCATCTCCATATCTTGATAGTGTGTAAGTTAGTATTTGTTGTCTTGGTATGTATTCCAGGTTATTGTGTGCTTTAGACTAGTGACCGGCGGGATCGGGATCCCGGCCGGGATTTTCCCGGGGTCCCGGACCCGGATCCCGGGATTTTGATGGGCCGGGATTTAAACCGTGACGGGATTTTGGCGCCGGGATCCCGGCACGGGATCCTGCCCGGTCACTTTTTTGAAATCCTGGTCCCGGACCCGGATCCCGGGTTTTTTGATTTCGCCGGTCACTATTTTAGACATGGCCGGGCACTACCTTCGCCCGTTGGCATTTATCTTCGCACTCCCTCAACAAATCTCCCATGTGCAATTTGGTGGGTACTTCAACCAAATGACCAATATCGCCACCAACAATTTCACCGCGCAACAATATATCGACGAGACTAAGTGTAAGTGTGCGCCGAACCAAACAATGACAATTTTCGTCTTTAACATACCGTGTTCCTCTAATTGAGAACCCCCCGGGGTTCTACTTTTCCAATTAGAAAGGGAGTTCGTTCAAAAGGAGAGGGGTTCTATTAGAGGAAATACGGTAATTGTGTCAATATTTATAATTTACTCATTTTAGTTTTGAATGATCTCGCAGAGAATGTTTCCGTTGCTGTCAGTGCAGATTTGGCGGCCGGAACGTGACTCAAAAAATGTAATTGTGTCGATCTAATATTAATTTTTGATCGGAATTTCGTACGTATACTTCCCAATTGTGGAAATATTTAAAATTTGATTATCAATAAATTTGTTATTTTTATTCGCTTGTTCTTATGTAATTTGTGAAAATTTTAGTGAAAAAGTTCCAACTTATTTTTTTCCATTTGTGCGATTTTGTTTCATTGTTTAACGGGATTGAATTGGTCCTGCGCCGAGAGCAAAAATTTTGAATATTTGTTAAGAACTTTGGCATATCGTTGCGGAACGGGTCGGTTCGGCGCGATCAGTTCGGCGCGATCAGTTCGGCGCGACCGGTTCGGCGCCGCCGGTTCGGCGCCGAATCGTTTCGGCGCGGATCAGTTCGGCGCGACCAGTTCGGCGCGACCGGTTCGGCGCCGCCGGTTCGGGGTGGCAACTTACTCAATTTTTAATACGAAAATTTCTTTTACTTAACAAATTCATTGGAATTGTCAAAAATTTTCCTCCCGGCGCCTATCGGCACCGGCAGGCCCCCTCTCCCATAACAATTTATATCATTT